>QZLH01000247.1:0-11969 GCA_003833135.1 Oehlia diaphana | reverse complement strand
TACAGATGGTGCCCAAAATTATCCGGCCACTTCTTGAAGTGAAACAACTTATGTATAATATCGTAAAAATAAAACTTTAATATTTACATTGTGTCTTAATTCATTAATTTAAATAAAAATTTAATAATAAATTCTATCTCTATTTGCAGCAACAGCTGTTTTAATTCTATGAAATATACTATCAATTATTTTTTATAATATCTTATCTAGAAGGATATCTTTCAATGCATTCTTAATGTATTTTTCAAGTACATTATTCAAATAATATAGTAAGACATGTAGTGTAAAATTTCATAATTTTATAGCATAGTTTTGTACAATAATTTAGATTCTGCAAATATAATATTTAGTATAAATTTGTAATTTCGCATATTTAAAGTTTAAAATCATATATCAAGGATAACTTGGTATCCAGTTATCAAAGTTTAATGAAATTTATATCATTGGATTCGTCTCATTGAGAGGAATCGAATGGTAGTAATTATATATTTCTGGGATTAATATTTGATGCACAATTACAAAATACTTCAAATGTTATTTTCTATAATATCTTTTGATCCAGTGATTGTATGAAATCGATTTATGGCTTATTAGATTCGTCTCGATGAGACGATTCAAATGGTGGTAAGCACATAATAATAGGGCCAATATTGACGAAGTTATAGTATTTTCAATCCATTTAAGGCCTTTTTGAAAATCCGTTATTTTAATGAAAATATTGTGTTGTGTATTATTTAATATTTTAAAAAAAATTAGAAAAATATAAAGCACAGAAATTGTTTATGTGATTATAAATAACAAAATCACATGCTATTTATATTACATTAACATGTGATGATCTACATAATTTTAGCTAAACAAACTGGCCGGATAATTATGGGCACCATCTGTAATGTAACGATTTAAATACTTACATTGTCAATATATTATTACAAGAACTCAAATCTTTCATAAATTTAATTTCTCCTATCATCTCTTTATATTTTTCATCATTAACACTAAAATTTCCCACTTTATTCTCAGCAATTCTTCTAGTACCTTCATACCAACAAAGCTTAATGTGATTTCTACTACCTCTAAATATAGGGTTAACTTCAGCAGCACTAGAAGTATCAAAAGTTTGAAGACCATTAAAATTATATGAAACTTTAATGCACTCAATTGGAATCTTTAAGTTTAATGAATCTTTGACCATTGCATCTAATGATTTTTGTTTAAGAGTTGAAGAAAAATTTCCAAGTGCTTTGATCTTTTTCTTTATCGCGCTGCTCCATCTTGAACGCTTTAATTTCCAATCTATGATAATATTTTGAAATTCAGTCGTTTTAATTTCTAATTCCTCAATTAACTTTTCAAATTTCTCTCTTTCCTGTATAATAATATATTTTAAAAAATATATTGATTATATTAATAATATATAATATATATATCCAACTTGTCTCCGTCGATCATTACCAATCCCAAATAAAATAAAAGGAATATTATACCTTATAGGTATTAACACTATTGGTGAACACGTAATTTGTGAAAGCCCACAAACAATCTCCAAGTCTTTGTAATTCCTTGCTATTTTCAACATAGTTCATAAAATCATCACGAGGTACGTTTGGACTCGGAGATGGAGTATTGGGATTCGTACTTATATTATCAATTTCGTTCAAAACATCTTTACAACGCTTAGCAACTTTTAATCCCTCTGGGCATAAATCATGATTATATTTTGATGTTTCAAAATCGGATATGATGCTATCTAAAAATTTTTTTGACATGGAAAAATCTTTTCGCATACCCCCTACCATAGAGAAGAATAAAGACATCATTAATTATTATGTATAAAGGAAAAGGAAGATATTTTAAGAATGAAATATAAATTTACAGAAATATAAGAAAAATAAAAACAAAAATTTGAAAAATATTTAAAAGTAAAAATTATTTTTACTATGAAAGCGAGATTTATTATCAGATAACCAAAAAAACTACGACGTGACCTAATTTTATACAAACATGCATACATAACTTGAATGCCCAACTATTATTACACAATGCAACTCTAATAAACACGTAAAACAATAAACAAAAACAACACTACATAAAAAAACCACGGCAATATAGGTCATATAAATCCGAATGCCAAATGATGATCTTTCTCCTAGACTTTAATGCATCGTAATACTATCGTAATCAATTCCGCTTGAAAAAAACGCCTACTTTTTCGTGAAATGTTACTTTATTTAAAATTTCTAGAAATAGCATGTATTTTGACTTTTCTGCGACTATTAAGGCTAATAAGGTAAATAAAGTTGAAATCTTGTATCGCTTTTTGATCCATCAGGTTTATTTGTCACGATAATGCACAATATATAATTATTAGAATGTGATAATTAATGCGATAAAATTTCTTGTGTTTCTATTTTCATTGTTCTTCCTATTTTAAACGTACTTACAATTACATAATTAGAAAATACATTTTAACGCGGTATGATTATAAAATTTTCCAATATTGGATAGAGTATAATCGCGAAATTATTATTGTTGCGTACAAAAAAAAACACCTACAATATTTCATAAAAAATATTTTTATGACAGAAAAATACATAATATTTTTCATCCAAGATACGAAAAAATACATTTAAGAGAGAAGATAACAGACAAAAAGAAAGAATTTTGCTCCTCTTTTATTAACTTATATATTGTACTCTACCTCTCCTGCTCAGTGCTCAATTAAAATGAATGATGTTACTCGCTTATTTTAGTTATGATTTCTCAGATAATCTAGTCATTCGATATTTGTCGCAAAAATACAAATGTTGTGTACTTGTACCTTTTAACCCTTTTTCTTTCATTATAATAAATCCAATCAACAAATATCTTAATTTAAGATTGTCGGAATTAAAATGTTGGAAAAAAAATCATAAATAGCAATAAAATAATTACACTAGCGTTGGATCCTGTAGTGTTATAAAATGTCCTGTACGAATTAATGATCATGACTAATTTGGTTAGGAGTTTTTACTTTTAATTTGTCATGGAGATACATCATACATCATACTGTTGAAATTAAGTTCGAACTATACCAAGATTTTGGTCTTTCACTACGAACTAGATGATCTTTTTTTCGAACATCGAAATAACTATCACGTGAGGCGAAGGAACAACGTTTTACGCTAAAACATGGAGGCATTCAACTAAAATATAGTTAATGTTTTATAGAAATAATATTTCCTTGCGTCTTTTGAACTGCCATTGAAAAACTGCACAACCATAACTCTAGCTAAAATCATAAGTTTATTCTGAGATATTACCACAAATCAACAATGGAACCGTTTATACTTTATTACGATTTACGAGCCAACACTGTGTCACGTGAATGTGAATTCCGTATAACAGATAATGTCGATCTGAAAGTTAAAACTCGAAATCTTTTTATTCCTTTTTTTAAATGGTATTAAAAAAATTAAAGTATAACACCTTATTATTGGTGTCATATTTATTTTGTATAATATTTATAGTTTCTAAAGCGGAAACGCCACCCGTTCAAACATGGTTAAAAACTTCTTGGGATGCTCCTCATTTATTACTCGAAATAATGTATGTATTAAATTAATTAATTATATTTGAGTATAAAATTTAATTATCATACATATATATATTATATTAATTATCTTGTTTTAATTTAAAGAGAGTCTGTTTCTGTAGAGAATTCTACAGCATATTATCCACTTATAAATGAATTTATAAACTTAGGATTATTTTCTTCCGAATTAACTTATCATGAAATGTATAATACGGCACTCGATGTTATCAAATCAAAGCAGTATTTATCAACGCCAACGTCAATATCAATTCTCGAATTCTCTCTTTCGCTTCATACGACTGCTCCAGCGATTCAAGCTTATTACCAGTATTACAATACGACCGTAGTGCCAAGCAAACATGAGCCTGATATTAATTTCAATCCTGATTGTGACGTTTGGGTTGATTGGTATGGTCATCAAGCTTGTAATGTTGAAATTTTTAAAGAGCTGACCGGATTTAGCAAGACCGGAAAATTTGATAAACTTCTTAATAGGTAACAATTATTATTTTTATATGATTGTGATAAGTTATATATATTTTATATTAATATCATATTTGATCATGTTTAATAGTTTCGATCAACATCCAAAACTTTTGTCATTTGATCATATTTTGTCTTCTAATGCAGAAACCACAAAACCATTGATTATATTATATGCTGACGTAATTTCACCAAGTTTTGTACCTTTTCATCAATTTATAACCTATTTGGTTGATAATGAACAAGTCGAGTATGTTTTACGATATAAACCTCCCAGAGGTAGTCGAAATTCTTTACATCTTGCTGGATATGGAGTGGAATTAGCATTAAAGAAAACTGATTACATTGTAATTGATGATCGTAAAGTCGAAACTGGTAGGGGTTTATGTTTGCAAATAATCAAAATCATGCAAAATTTTGTTTTAATATAATTCTTGTATGATAGGTGATCATAATGAAGGGGAAAATGAAAACTCTGAATCTTATAATGATTCACACAGAGAAAAGTTAAGCGAGCATTTATTTGATGAAAATATATCCGAGATTAAGCCACTTACAACTAGTGCAATTAAAGGTATTTAATGAATTTTTTTTTTCAATTGAATAATCTGTTAATGAGTATTTTACTTACATAATATTTTTTATATGAAGAACTTGGCTTAAAAGCTACTCAGTTCATTATTTCTTCACAAAATCCTTTGTTGACTCTTGCACATTTGTCACAAAATTTACCAAAATATTCTTACCATATTGCACAGCTTAATCTCAATTCATCGCTTAAACAAGAAATCAAAATAAATCAAAATTATATTGGATTGGATTCCAATTCTTTTTGGCTTAATGGGCTAACAGTTGACCCAAGTTCTGTTGATCCATTCAGGTAAGCGTCGACTGAAAGGATATCATTTTGATGAAAATTTATCATCAAATTCTAAATAATAATATTTTTTTTTTTTTTAAAAAAAAAAAGTTTATTGAGACTTCTTCGACGTGAAAGACAAAATGTGTTGTCACTTATGAGTCTTAATATGACTTCACAGCAAGCTGTTGAATTTCTTGCTTCACCTATTATATTGGAATCAAAATCTTCACAAGAGTTAACTAAAGGAATTTTCGATGTTCGCGACAAGTCAGAAAAACAAAATATTATAATTTGGTTTAACGATATAGAAAAAGATAAAAGATATTCGAACTGGCCACCTAGAATATTTGATGTATACCATTATTTTATATTTTTATATTTACTTTTTCATTGGACTTTATATTTACACATATTTTATAATTTAGATCCTTCATCCAATTTATCCGGGACATATGAGATATATACGCAAAAACTTGTTTAATACATTATTCATTATTGATTTATCATCTGTGAAAAGTCTCAAAGTTATCAATGAAATTAACTTGTTCATTGAAAGAAATATTCCAATCAGATTTGGTCTTATTCCGCTTGTTGTTAAAGAGAAAAATGAATGTAAGTGATAATTATTAATATTAATTCTGTCCTAAAATTTCGCACAAGTCACTTAATTTTTTTTACCTTTATAGCTATAATAATGGCGAAGATATTCTATTACCTTATTGATCAGTATACAATGCCCTTAATCATGCAATTTTCCTCGCAGGTTAGCTATATAGCAAAATTATAATTAAGCCATATTTAATTTTAATATGATTTTAAATTCTTAATAAAATTTTATTTTATTTTATTACAGGTTCTTAATGAGTTAAAAAATTCACCTTCAGCTAATATAGTTAAAATTGCAGAAAAACAATTCAACAATGTTATTAACGATCAAACACCTAAGGATAACACATCAGTTAAATCTTTTGATGATATTATTAAGTCTGATACTGAATCTTCGCTTGAAGAACAGATTCTTGGCGCAATAGAATTTATTAAAAAATTCAGAATAGATGCTGATGGAAAAGGAAAAGGTGTTTTATTTATTAATGGAAAATATTTTGATTTGGATGATGTAAGTAATTTATTTTATGAATTTTGAAGGACAGATAACTTTACTATCTTACGCATATATTCGATATGATATAGATTGATTTATCATAGTGCTTATTGTTTACAATTCGTTTTACAAATCTTTTTATTTATAGAATTATCAGAGAGATATGATTCAAACTATTGCTGAACACACTGGATTCATACAGCAGAAAGTAAGTATTCTTGTAAGAAATTATATGATTTTAATAAATAAAATTAAATTAATTTATATGTATATACCCTTTTTATGATAGGTGTACGTTGGTGAAATTTCTGATCATACAAATGTATTTGAATATTTTATGACTTTACCAAGAGTCCCGTCTAGAAGAAACCCTCATGTGTTCGTATCAGATTCACAACCCTTGAATGTCATAAATTTAGTAAAAAACGACGAAAAACTAAACAGTATAAGATATATTTATTCAAGTAAATTTACATACTTTATTTATCGTTTTTTCATAAAGTTTATAGTGAGTATACGTTTATTAAATTTTATTGTTTTTATATTATCTATAGCGAAACAAGATGGTAATGAAGTACCTATATCATTATTACTTATAACTAATTTTGACAGTGAATATGGAGCTAAACAAGGATTAGAAGCTTTGAAATATTTGGTAATATGTTATTATATTAATTGGTAACTAAAAAAACATATTTATTAACAATAATATTCATTCAGGATGAATCATCAAACGCACGCATAGCGTTCATTCATAATCCTTCAACTCAACCTAGTGTACGCGAGGATATTAGTCTATCTTCTCTTATTTATCTTATATTACACAGTTCTGAAACGAATACTGTAGATATGCCGGATTTACCAAAAATCCTCAAGGAAGCTTTCGAAGAATATCTTAATTTAGAAAATAAAATTAAAATGCCATTTGTTGAACAAACAGAATCACAAGAGATACCAATTTCAAATTATGAAAGCACAAACACTGCTAGATCCTTTGGATGGCAATTTGCTGATAAAGTCAAGTCACAAACTTATTGGAAAGAATGGAATTCATTTACACGGAAAACGTTGAAATTGACTGAAAATGATACTGCTATCATAGTTAATGGTCGTGTATGTGCTTTTCCTATACTTATTACGAACCATTATTATTATTATTATTTTTTGAATATCCTCTTATTAAATAATTAATAGGTTGTGGGACCTTTCATTAAAGAAGATTTATTCGTCGTAGACGATTTCAACTTATTGATTGAAATAGAATTCTCAGAGCGTATCGAACCTGTAATAAATGCCGCAAAAGCAGCTAATTTAACAATACATTTGGACAGGTAAATTTATTTATTAATTTATTATTAATTTAATAAAATTTGTTATTAATTTATTTTACTTTTAGGTCCAATTATCCTGATTTTGTGACTAAAGCAACTTCTATAATAACTGCTTCTATGACATCAGATGTTCCTGTTGGTCTTTTTGGTGGACAAGAATTAAAGCGAGATCTTTCATTCAAGAAGTTGAAATCAGAAAATAGGTAAGAAATAAGATAAATAAAAAATATATATAAGTTTGGTAATATATGTGATTGATTATGTTTTGTTATATTATAGCAAAATTGTTGTTGGTGATATAGAAGCAGCAATATACAAGATAAGTGTTTTAATTGATCCTTTAAGTGAAACGGCACAAAAATGGTCCACGATATTAGAGGTAAGCAACATGAAAATGCTTTCATTTTATTATATTGTAAAAAAATTTTATTTATAATGCTTTTTTTTAATTTTTAGATACTATCGCAAATTGATGGAGTTGCTATTGAGTTATATTTTAATCCAAAGATGAATTTAGCTGAAATTCCGATAAAAAGATTTTATCGTTATGTATTAGAACCGAAATTGAAATTTAATACTACGACTGGGTAAATTATACTTAAGAAAAGAGTTTTACCATGTCATTTTTTTATTTAATATCTTTTTTTTTAATAGAAACCTAATTGCCCCATCCGCCCATTTTTCGAATTTACCTGAAGATCCTTTACTAACACTTGGAATGGATGTAATTCAAGCATGGCTAGTAACACCTAAAATTTCTATTCACGATTTGGATAATATTCGGTTAGCAAATTTAGATTCTCGTTTGAGGATAAAAGGAGTGGAATCGGTATTTGAATTAAATAATATTCTTATTGAGGGTCATGCACGAGATATGACACTACAAGCACCTCCAAGCGGACTACAGATTGTACTTGGTACAAAAAATAATCCTGTAATGGTAGATACTATTGTAATGGCAAATCTTGGATATTTGCAATTAAAAGCAAATCCTGGTATATGGACATTTAGTTTAAGAGAAGGAAGGTCATCGGAAATATTTGATATACAAAGTGTTGGAAGTGAAGGATGGTATAGTCGTAATGTTGAAGAAATCGGGAATGAAATAGTATTAAATAATTTCGAAGGATTAATTATTTATCCAAGGTTTACTAGGAAACCTGGTAAAGAAAACGAAGATGTATTAAAACTTGAAGAAAAAGATGGAATTTGGAACTATTTTATGGATAAGTAAGTATACATTTTCTGTCTTGCTTTATGGAAATTCTAATGGAGATTTTAATTGTTTCTTCTTTTCACCTAAATAAAGGATTTCGAAAAGTGTTTCTAAACAGAATAAAGCAGAAATTAATATATTTTCTGTAGCATCTGGCCATCTGTATGAAAGATTTTTGTCTATAATGATTCTAAGTGTATTGAAGCATACAAAAAGTCGTGTTAAATTTTGGTTTATCGAAAACTTTTTATCACCATCTTTCAAGGTAAATTTGAAATTAGTTGTACCTATCTATTTTATAATGAAAACTCTTTAACATATTATATTACAGGATTTTATCCCACATATGGCTGAAGAATATAATTTTGAATATGAACTTGTTACATATAAGTGGCCGCATTGGTTAAGAGCACAAAAAGAAAAGCAAAGAACTATCTGGGGGTGATTATTAAAGAATTTTTCTATTTTGAAAACATCATTAATTATTAACATTTGTAATTTAAATTCTAGATACAAGATCTTATTTCTTGATGTACTTTTTCCACTTGATTTGGATAAAGTTATATTTGTTGATGCGGACCAAATTGTACGAGCAGATTTAAAAGAATTAGTCGACATGGATCTTCAAGGAGCCCCATATGGATATACCCCATTTTGTGACAATAGGCCAGAAATGGATGGATTTCGATTTTGGAAGCATGGATATTGGAAGGATCATTTAAAAGGAAAACCATATCACATTAGGTATGATAAAATATTATGTATTTCGGTAATAAAATTGTTATTAATAGAATGTTTCTATGAAATAGTGCATTGTACGTTGTAGATTTACAACGATTCCGTCATATGGCAGCAGGAGATCAGATACGTGGACAGTATCAATCACTTAGCGTAGACCCAAATTCATTGGCCAATTTAGATCAGGATTTACCTAATAATATACAACATATTGTACCAATATTTTCTTTACCACTTGAATGGCTTTGGTGTGAAACTTGGTGTAGTGATGAATCACTTGCAGAAGCAAGAACTATAGATTTGGTAAGTTTAAAAAAATAATTGACCTTTTTTTAAATAAAAAAGACCAAAAATAATTAATAAACAAATAATTTATATTCTTTTATTAGTGTAATAATCCAATGACAAAAGAACCAAAACTTGATCGTGCAAGACGTCAAGTTCCAGAATGGGAATCTTATGATAAAGAAATTGCCACTTTTGCTGCAAGAATTTCCCAATCACAAAAATCTTTTATTACGGAATCAAATATTCAAAGTAAGAGTACAATTGAAGTGGGCAGTGAAAGTAAAATTCCTGTAAAAACTGAAAAACATGAAGAATTATGATTTATATTAGTGAGTAGAATTACATGTTATACACAAATCACAAATTCAACAATAGAATTTTTATTTTATTTTATATTTTTTTTTTAAAAATTTTTTTTTTTCAAACCTTAATATAATCATATTATATAAAATTATCAACATGATTATATGTTAAAGGAGTCTTAAATTAAAAGGAAAAAATATAATAGTAGTAGTATACAATAATTTATAAAACTTACTTTTAGAATGTAAATGTAAATTAAAAAAACTACACATTAAAAAGAAATACACTTATTAGATATAAAATAAATATTAAAATAATTTTAGTATACACACTGTATACAATTTTAATAAGAGTTATAGAGTTATAATTACTAAAGATTTTAAATTATATATAATTTAATGAAATATTGGTATATTATATTAGTCAACCAAAATATCCTTTTCTCAAATTAATATAATATAAAATATTTTAATTTACATATTGATAAAAAAATTTAAATAAATTTTTTAAAAATAAATAATGCATATATATGTATTTATATGCATTTTTTTTTAAAAAAAAAATATTTTTTATTAATTAAAATATATGCTAATATAAGAATATTAAGATTACTACTGTAATTTAAGCCATTAAATTATAAATTTATAATGATACTTTTTTTTTCCATTTGGATTTAAAGAACAAGTTGTAAGTTATATTTTTATTATATAAATTATATTTATCTTTATTATTATTAAGTTTAGATAATTTTCTAAAAAATTTTTGTATTTTATAACTTCTAAAAATTTTTCTTTAAACCATCTATTAAATTATAGAATTTTCAAGTTAATCAGCAATTTTTTAATTAATTTTAAATTAATCAAATCTTAAAATTAATCATTAATTGGTTTTTTAAATTAGATTTTATTTTTTCTGATTTTATATACTAAAGTTTTATTAAAAACCTATTATTTAATATAATTAAATGCAATCTTTTAAATATATTAATTTTCAATTTTAAATAAATATGCAGTTAAACTTTAATATAGTGAATTTTTCAAATTACTATAATAAATTTCTCTTATTTTAACAAATTAATTAATCAAATCTCTTAAAATTTTTACTATAGCACTATAGCAAAGTTAAGATCTGAAACTTAGAGTTTGTTACTGTATATATAAATAAATATAATTATATATGAAAAGATTATAATGTAAATATATATAAAATATCTAATTATTAATTTTTTAAAAAAATAAAAACTTTTTTTTATTATTAAGTTTAAAATGCAAATACTATATTTTAAAATTAGTAAGCATTGTCAAAAATAAGTACTGGTTTAACCTGACTATGCCTCTTTAATATAATTATATTAAAGAGGCATAATTAGGTTAAATCAGTTGACTTAGATTATAGAGGCATAATTAGATTATATGATTAATATTTTCATCTACTTATATTTTCACCTACAGTAGTGGCGGAAAAAACTGGCAGTGAAGGAAAATCTGTTTACACAATCAATTTTCACCAGAATTGTTTAAAATTTAAAAAATAAGTAAATAAATATTATGTTTTTCATATACTAAATTATTAGTATTAAGTAATACTACCATTTTTTTTAATTATTAATTTTAATCACTTTTACAGACTACTCGCTAAATTAAGTCAGAGGATTTGATTTATATTATTCCACTACTTCTCAATAATTTCCATAAAAATCTTTTGAATAACCAATTTTTTTTTCACTAATTCATTTATTAACCTTTTTCCCACTTTTTCCTTAAAAAATTGTTCATAAGTATTTAATAAAATTCGGATCTGGTAAATATGAAGATCAATCAAGAATCACAGGACATTAATTTTCAAGAAAAATCACTGCAAGTCTGGCTTTATAGTTCGAATCATTGTTCTATTGGAATATTCTGGACTCTCCAAGAAGCTGATACACATTACTGAAAATTTTTTAATTAAAATATTGTAATTTCAAAACTTATTACATCTGTATAAAAATGAATATGCAAATCAAAGTGATTCTGACTTGTGGACTTAAAATTTTTAGGCGTTTTGGTCAATGGTATTGTTTTAAATTTTTG
>QZLH01000246.1:81375-107480 GCA_003833135.1 Oehlia diaphana | reverse complement strand
ATACAGTCAACCCCCTTTATAGGCACCTCCCATATAAGAACTCCCCTCCTTAAGGCACACATTTTTTAGTCCGGATTTTTTTATATATAAAATACCCCTTTTATAATCACTTTATTAGTTATAAGTACAATCACACCAAACGTCAGTCCCATATAATAGTAAATATATGTAAAATTCCCCCTGCATAGGCACACAAATCACGTGATTTATAAAATAACTGTGCGTTTCATTTTATTATTTTGTTATTTTACCATGAGGAAAAATTTAAGTTTTTTATTTTTCAAAAATTTTACATATAAACTTTTTTACAAAGATTTTTTTAATTATTATATATATATATATATAATCACGTTTACTTAAAAATTTATATATGTGTGATTATATATTTAACCCTCACCAATAGGTACACCTCATTATAATCACACTATTGGATGGTCCCGAGGGGTGTGATTGTAGAGGGGGCTGACTGTACTAAATTCTAAAGTTTTATAACAAAACTTTAAAAAAAAAGTTAAAAAATATTTTTAATAATTTTTTTCTTTTTTTATAAGAAAATAATTTTAAAATTAAAAACTAAATTCAAAGTTTTAAAATATTATTTTAATATTTTTTCTTTTTCTTTTTTTGTAAGAAAACTAATTCTGACTTGAATATTGAAATCCAAAATTTTAAATTTATTATAACTATACTTCTCAGCATAATTAATTTTTAAATACTGTAATATTACAGCACAATGTCAAATTGTGTATTAATGTAACGTAATTCATTTATACTGACATAATTAGTTTGTACTTATATATTAAAATTGTACTGACATAATGGATTTTTATATTAGGTGTAATTATTTAACAAATTAAATTATAAAATTTTATTTCAAAATTTATATTACAAAGTATGCAAGCAAGTAGATACTACTTGAGTATTCATTTTTTTCTATTTTGATAAAATCATTTGCTGATGAAACATCATCAACTATCAACCATATCTATTTCTTACAAAAATAAAAAAAAGAAATGTTAAAATATTTCTTTAAGTTAATTTTGCAAAAATATTTAACTTACCAATATTTTTCTCTAGGGTCTTAATTTAAATTAATAATTTTGGCCTAAATTAATCTAATAAATTAATAATTTTGGATAATTTTTAAAAAACCTAAATTTTGGTGATTTTTTATGGTTTAAAATTAAAAATTAGTGATTTATATAAAAAGGCCAAATTATACAGGTAATATTTTATGTTGATTTTAAGTGAACTGGCATTTAATGCACATGTAATACAAATAATAAATATACATAATGTATATGTAAAATAAACTTACAGCATGATTTATTAACCATACACAAACCTGCATTAAAACAACTTAAAATAAAATGTCAATAAAAAAGAAAAACCAGTCAGGCCAAATACGGTCGGCGGCACATGATTTTTTTTTTGGGGCAGGCATTTTAACACTACCAACATTAAGAAATTAAGAGCTTTTCAAAAATTTTAGGTAACAAATTAATAGATAATTAATAGACAGGGGATTTGTGATACAGGGCAATAAATTTAAAGTTAAAAAGATCCTTCCAATCCTTCCAATCCTTCCAATCCTTCATAGTGACAATAAAATTTCAAGGATTGGATAACTCTGTGAAACACCTTTGTACTTTTAACCTACAGTAATTTGATTACCAAGGAATCATTGCAGTATGCACATTCTCTTTGATCATACTCCTAAATTATTTTCTACGATTCCCGTGGATCATTGAAAGAAGAAAAATGCAAAAAGAATCAGACATACAGTTTTAAACTATCCATTAATAATCATTTTGAATATTAACAAAACAACCAGTAAAGGCTGTACTAATTTTAATTTTATCACCATTAAAAAGAAATTTAATTTCCGTTAAACCATATGATAAGTTTTGTTAAACCATATGAAATTGAAAATGTGACGGGTAATGTAAAATTGCAGATTTGAATCCTATTTGCCATACATATGGGGACTTAGACCGAAGACCGAAGACCGAAGACCGAAGAGATCCCATGATAATGTGTATACAGAAAAGGTACAAATAAAATTGCGACATCTAAAGACGTTGTAATAAAAGCACTTTAAAGATAATTTCTACTGGGTAAATGGGTAAATTGTTTGTTTATAGAAAATAGCAGAGAGCAGATATTTAATGTTAACTTGCGCTTATGTTTTATAAATATTTTTTTTTTTTTTTTGTTAACCTAAATAGTTAATAGATATTAGCCCATTGTTAACGCTCAAATAATATTTCTTTTTTATAAAATAAATATAGATATGTAATTAATTTCATTAAAGCCACTTTTTTTTTAATTGATTTAAATTTAATATTAAACAAAGTGTTTAAAAACTTTTAAATACATATAAGGATATAAGGTAACAATAAATAAACCTTTTTACCATAAAGAAATTTATCCGATATAAAAATATCTAAATTAATAAAATATTTATATTTGCTTGGAAGATAAATATAAATGATAAACAAAAATCACCACCGAAAATAATCAAAGATAAGGAGAAATTTTTATGCAAATTATTCTTTTTTTTTTCTGCATGATACGAAGCACTCGATTAATTAAAAATCCGGAAAAGCCACATTTTTTTTTTTTTTTTCACGTTTTTACTAAAATGGTTACATCATTTAATGCATTTAATTATCAATGAAATCTTTGATCATTGCAATGCATCATGCAAAAATGATTTTTTGCGAATTAAAAAAGAGTTTTTTGAACAAAAAAAGTTTTCATAATATTCATAATATTATAATATATATGTATTTTTTTTTTTTTTTTTTTTTAAAAAAAAAAAGAAAGAAATTATTAATGTAAAAATGTAAAACAAAGCGAATCATAATAAAGAAACATAAAAAAAATTTAGTAATACATTAAAATATGTGACACGAGTTTTTTCAAATGACGCTATAAGTTTATTTTGACGATTTTTGACATAAAAATTAAGTTTGAGTTTTGAAGTCAAGTTTTTGCAGTCAAGTTTGCAGGTAAGTTTGCGGTTAGTTTGCGGTTAAAATTTGATGGGGGATTATTTTTTATTTTTTACACAATAAAATTAATGCATTGCATTATTGTTATTAATTATGTGCATTGTAAACGATATATCGTAAAAAAAAATATAATTACATACGTACAATATATATTATAATACGCTACGCTACATATTCTACTTATGCTAATACGCTACATATTCTACTTATGCTAAATAGGCCGAAATTATTGAAATTATTATTATATTTTTCCCATTTTAGTAAATTATAATAATTTCATTGTAGACGGAGTCTCAAAGTATAACACCAATAGGAAATAAACGGAATCACATCCAAATCCATTCATTTACAATACTTTATCTATTATTTTCCGAAAGTAGTCATTTTTTAAAAAATTATCCAAAATAAAAGATTCATTATATCAAATTAAGAATTTATTATTTCATAAACTTCTTTCTATAAAGAGTAATCCAACATTAAATCATTACACGTGGTATTGTTTCGTTTTTTGTGGGCGTAAAAATAAATTTCAGGAAATTTACTTGTAAAAAAATAATCCCAAAAAGAATTAGTTTTTACGTATTTAGAAAGATAATTTAATTAACAGTGAATGTCAAATATATTAAACAAACTAAACTAAATTAAAATAAATTATAAATATCCTCGTTAAATTTTTTTTTTGTTTTATTTTTAGTAAAAAAATTTTAGAGGATCTTTGGATAATTTTAGAAATTTTTTTTTAAAAATTTTTTTCTTTTTCCTCGAATTTACAATGATGATTATCGTTTTTCGTGTTGTATATGAACTTACTTATAAAATTAACTCATAAAACCAAATATTTTGACATCTCAATCGATTTTTCTTTGACGGAATTTTCTCATGATATCATTTAAAGTAAGAATTTATGTAGAATCACATGATAAACATGATATAATATAGTTAATGATCTACAATGATCTACAAAAATATTCTTTCGATAGAATTTCTAAAGAAAAATTACGCCAATTTGTTTATAGAGAGATTAACGATCGTACCTAAATATAGTGGATTGGTAAATCAATTTTCGGACATTTTACAGTCCTAATACCGATTCATTTCCGAAAAAAAAAAGAGAGAGAGAGAGAGAGAGAAGGAAATAATTAAAATAATAAGAAAACGAATTCTTTATCAAATCTGCGTTATCTCTTTGTTTCATTCTAAATATTTGGATCTTCATATGTAATATATAATAATCACTTCCTTATTCAATAAATGTTGGATATATTTGAATAAATAATCATCATTTATGATTTGTGATTTTATGATTTTTTATGATTATGATTTATGACATAAAGAGATCAAACATATTTTTTTTTGAATTTGTGTGATAAGGGAAATTTTATGGAAATAATCTAATTAAATTGGAAATATTCTAATTAAATTGGAAATGATGTGATGTATATATTAGTTAAGTTAATTTTTTTTTTTTTAGAAATCTTTACTACATTTCCAAATTGTCACTTTACACAAAAAACCTTATTAACTAAAACCCGTTTTTTTTTATATTAAAAAATCTAGTGTAAATAATTAATAATGGATTATATATAAATACTGATGGAAAAAATTTGTATTTTACAATTGTTTGCGTTTTCAAAAAAAAAAAAAATATAATAAAATAAAGAAAAAAAAAAAATTAAAAAATTTTTTTTTTTTTTTTTTAAAAAAAAAAAAAAAAAAAAAAAAAAAAAAAAAAAAAAAAAAAAAGACTTGCATAAAAAAAATTTACAAAAAAAAAAAAACAAACATAATAATAATTCCTTATAATAAAAAAAAATAACAATGGATTTCTAAGAAAAAAATTAAAATATTTGAAACCATTAATGATTACTAAATTATATATATTATTATAACTCACATTTTTTTTTTATTAATTAATATTAATTAATTGTTATTATTATTTTATTAATTTTCTATCTATCTTTTTTTTGACCATAAACTCTTACAAATTTTATAGAAGTCTTCGATTTATTGATTTCATTTATAAATTGTTGAATTAATTTATCATATTGATCTTGATTAATTCCCATAGATTCTGATATTAAAACTTTTGAATTTTTCCAGGTTGTTACAATATTTTGAAGTAAATATTTTCCAACTTTACCTCCTTTAACTCCTAAAATACATTCTTTTTCTTCTTTATGAATTTTAATAATTTGATTTGTGTTACTCAAGAATTCTTCGAATAATGAACTTACCAAAGGGTTTATTTGTTTAGATTCAAGATATGATCGATCTTTTTTTTTAAAAAAAGGACAAAAATATTAGACACGAAAAAAAGAAAAAGAAAAAAAAAAAAAAATCAATATTTTTTAAAAAAAATCGAAATCTTTTTTATTATTTTTATTATTAAACGCTCACATGCTTGTCCTAATCGACTTGTCGTAACACGTTCGTTATAAAATTGATTTTCACAATCCAGAATTTCTATCCAACCACCAGGTTTACATAAACGAACCAGTTCTTTTATAACCTTATCACGCCATTCATTTTCTGTGTATAAACCGAATTGAAGATAAATAAAATCAAAAGTATTCTTATCATAATATCGAAGACCATCCAAAATATCAGCTTTAAGAAATGAAGGAGAAACATCATATTGTAAAGTAGCGGTAATATCACAACCAAAAAAATCGGCAGTTGAATATAATTTAGCGTTATCTTTTAACCACGCGCCTTCACCACATTTAACGTTCAATACTCGAGCTCTTGAACTATTAGATCTTAAACGTTCTTCAACAGGGGAGGAAAAATTTCCTTGCCATATAAATCTATGTACATAATGTAACATTTGAGAAAAAGGGATATCTACATCATCGGGTATAGTGAATATATATTCTTCTTCTTTAGGTTTAACACAGACACAACCCATTATTATTTAGGGAATCACGTAAAAAAAAAAAAAAAAAAAAATAACAAGTAAAACAAATTACCTGTAAAAGAAAGAATAATTGAATGAAATTAAAAAAAAACCGGGAAAAAAATATAATATATATATATATATATAATTGTTATTTTATTTTATTTATTTTTTTATATATACATAACTTTTTTTCATTTTTTTTTTTTTTTTTTTTTTTTTGTAGGTAAAAATACTGGCAACCTTTTTAAATAATTTTTATAAAAAAAAAAAAAAATCTTAATGTTGTATTTGCATATCATATTATCATCGGTCCAAATAGAAAATACAAGAGATACAAGAGATACAAAAACGTATCTGCAATGGAAAATCGCATGGTAATGTTTTTCAGCAAATATGGAAAGTAACACCAGAAAAAGCATTTGTGCCCACGCTTTTTTTTTTTTTTTTTGAATTTTTATATCTTATCAATTTTACATAATTAATAAAGATGTTGATAAAAAAAAAAAAAAACTTTTGATTTTTTAAAGTTTATTTATTACATAAAAAAAAATCATAATACTCTAAATTCTCTCATAATGATGATGATAAAAAAAAACTAGTTTATTTAGTTTATTTAGTTTATTTAGTTTATTTAAGCTTTTAATAGCAAATCAATTGACACAAAAAAAATCTTTGTGAGACGAAAAGAATAGATTTTTAACCCCACGATACAATATGATACAATAGATACAATAGAATAACCAATATAGCATGAATTGTCAAGTTTAGGTAATAGATTATAGATATCTATCTTTTTTTTTTTTTAAAAAAAAAAAAAGTATTTTTAATAAATTGGAAATCACTTCAGATCAACTTTTTAAATGTAACGCATGTTCGTTTTGCATAACCAATACAATTATCATCGAAAAGAAAAAGATTGGATTAAAGGTCCATTTTAGGTTTAATTACACTGCATGTTACATGCGAATTCTATATCTTTTGTCTTACTTTAAAAAAAAAAAAGTTTTTCTAAAAATCGGCTAAAAGGAAAATGTCTTCTTTAATTCCGAAAATACATCGAAATACAAGATTTAAACTTTTTTTAAATAATTTTCCCATGTGTGTTTGTCAATTTACCGGTTTTTTTATTATTAATTAAAAATTACTGTGGGTAAATTTAATAAATATTTAAAAAACCTTTGTGTGATATTCTAAAATTTTATTTATAATATATATACTGTAATATATATATTATATATATATTGTAATTTTGTATGTATTGTAATAATTGTATTTATAATTTATATGATATATATATAAATAAATATATAAAAAAAAAAAATAAAATAAAATAAAGAAAATTAAGAAAATTAAAATAATAATAACAGATAATAAATCCTATTATTAATTATTATTTATTAAAATTATAAATATTATTTTATTTTATTTTATTTTATTTTATTTTTTTCTTTCTTTTTTCTAGATTTAATTCGTCACTTTTTTTTTTTTTCATGAGATAGATTTGTCAAGGAAAATTCCTTTAAAGTTTATTCGTGGATCTTTTTTTAAATGAACTACCATTCATAGTATTGGAATTTTGATACCATAATTACAAAGACTTAGTAAAGTTTTTATTCTACAAGTAATATTAAGAAACAACGAAATAACAATTAATAATAAATATAAATTTGTAGATAATGCAACTATATGAAATTATGTACACCCGGTTAATATATATACATATTAATATATATATACTGTATATATATTATTTATTTATTTATTTATTTATTTATTCATATTATTTATTTACAGCACAATGATTGTTTCAATTTAGATTAATTTATCAATGAAAAAAAAAAAAAAATAAAATTTTTTTCCCTTTGTTCTATTCTCTTTATCAGTCTTTATTGTTATTATTACCTTTAATATAAAACTTTATTATGAAACGTGTTTCCCACGTTTTAAAAAAATCTTTTTAATCTTCTTTGAAAAGGTCTTTATTGTAAAATGAACACAATTAAATCACCTTTGCATAAACTATAAACTATAAATTATTAAACTATAAACTTTAAAAGAATATATAGATTTCTTTAAAGAAGAATTTTAAAGAATTTGCTTACATGATGATACATGATTATTACATATTTATAATATTTATAATATTTAAATATTTTAAAATTTCAAATATCATAATATTCAAATACATGAAATACATGAGATCATCTTCACCCGAAATTATCATCGAAAAAATATTATTTCGTTTTTTTCTTTTTTTTCTTTTTTTTTTTTAATTTCTTTTAACCAAATAAAATTTTTCTTTGGGGTGATTTGTACTTCCGCGTGGTGATTTTCTTTAATATAAATATTCGTCATTAATCGTTTATTGACATTGAAATGATAAACATGACTCAACATGAACCTTCATTTTAAGAAAAAAAAATTTCGGAGATAAATGTTTTAACAATAAGTTATCATTTATCTTTTTTAGAAAAATTTAGAAAATTTAGAAAATTCTTTTTTTTAAATTCTAACTTTAATTTTAATTTTATTTATAGTACTTTTTTTTTTTTTAATTGACCTATTTTTAATTTCAAGATTTGATCTTTAATCAATTACTAAACCATGCATAATCCGCGGAATATACGATATTATATATATAATTTATATTATATAAATAAATTATAAATATTATTGTATACCTGTAATAATAAATAAATAAATTAATAAAAAGTTTTATTTTTAAAACGAACCGTCGAACTGTCATAAACATTTTTTTTTTTTCTTTTTTCTCGACTTTTATTCGATCTATGATCTATAATTTGAAACTTATATATAATAAGTTACAATAAGGTCTTTTGAAAAATGTTATAATAAATCTTTTGGAAAAATGTTACATGTATCATAAGAATTCTTTCTTTTTCCTTTCATAAAAATATTTAAAAATATTAAATCATATTACTTCTTTATTCTTTTTCATTCATACGATATTTTTTTTAAATTGTATTCCCATTCTTAATACATGAATATACATTTCCCTTTTTCTTTCGTCTTTTTTTTTTTCAAAGACGTAATTTAACTGGTGTAACATCATCTTATACAAAAAATGTGTAGGATTATGAGCATCAATGATCTACTGTCAGTTGTCGGTCAAAAGTTCATCAAATATACAGTATGTAACCAATATGAATAACGATCTAATTACACTAATTACACTAATTACACAGTTATCCCCACGATCAAGTTACAAAAGTAAACAATTAGACAAGTATAATTGGATAAAGATGATGTAGTGTGATAAATCACATGTAAAATTGTGGTATTTTTAGTATTTTTCTTCTTCGGATTGTCTTAATACCATTTAAGTATAACTGGTTTTTTATGAACTAATCGGAGTAGAACGAAAATTTTTCTTTTTTAGTTTTACTGGATTTTTATTATTATTACGTAAAAAAAAAATTTTTTTGTACGGTTTTTTTTTGTACCGTTTGCATTTTTTTTTTTTTTTTTTTGTGTAATTAATATTTTGAAGTGGGTAAAAAAAAAAAAAATTTTTTTTTTTTTCTAGTTAGAAAACTTTTCAGTCTTGGAAAAATAACTATTGATCTTATATCATATGATCCTTTTGATTAAATAATTATTAAAAGCTTTGTATCGTGTTACAGAAAAAATTTCATAAAATTCATGTACTGTAACACAACGAATCATATCCCTTACTTTAAATTTAAATTTTTCGCCAAGAAAAAAAAAATCAAATCTCCACGCGAGTGATAAACTATTCATTGATGGGCTTTTTTTTTTTTATAAACACAAGTTAAATATTGCATGAATGATAATTTATGATTGGCGAATAATTATTAAATTTCTTTTCTCATGAAAAAAAAATATAAACATAAACTTTTTTTATCCCTTAAAAACTTTTTCCTTTGTTTAACCAAAAACTCATTTTTAACCTGATAATCCAATATAATCTTTTAATCTATTATTATTATCTGTTATTATTATTTATTATTATTTATTATTATTATTATTATACTTACTGAAAAAGATTTTGTTTATGAAGTTCTTTTCATGCCTTTCTGTTTATGATCTGATGAAAATGTTGCATCGTGTGCATCTCTTTATTGCTGTCAACCAATGTGATTTACTTAAAATGTTATCATAAAGTTTTTTTTGAACCTAATATTATTTTTTTGTACTCTCTATCCTGTTTTACCAAATATTGTACTGTACTCCCATACTCCCATACAAATTATTAACAACCAAAGCTGAGGTAAAGGTACCCAACTTGACAAAAGTACCAAGTCATGTATTTTTTTTTTACCAAAAAAAAAAAAAAAAATTCAAAGAAATTTATTATTTTATTCTTTCGTGATTGGCCACTGATTTGAATTTAGAAATACGCAATAAATGCTATTATCCCAATTTTTGAGTTCTTATACTTTTGTAAAGAGTTTATAATAAGATAACTAATACAATATATTGATAGCTTTGAAAGTAGGAAGACCGTATGGCACTTTGATACAAATATCCTGGTCGTCCTGTTTGTCAAAAATGTAATGCTGTATTTTCGATCAGATCAGAAACTTCTACTTTAAGAAGGTACTTTGTCATTGCATCACCAAAACGGTGTCAAAGAACCTTTAAATTTTATTTAAAAGTAGATTTAATTTAGAAATACCGTTATTTTTCACATTTTCATTGCACTTTGGGAGTAGGCTTATAATTTTTTTGTAGAAGTTGTAGTCATCACCAAAACGGCGTCAAAGAACTTTTAAATTTATTTAAAAGTAGATTTAATTTAGAAATACCGTTATTTTTCACACTTTCATTGCACTTTGGGAGTAGGCTTATAATTTCTTTGTAAAAGTTGTAGTTGCGGTTCGTACATTATGAAATAAAGCGCGTTAAATAACGTAATAAAATTTTTTTTTTTAAAAAAAAAAATAATTCAGAAATAAGCATACCTCTATAAAAATTCTGGAAAAAGCTCCGATAAATGATCATTTTTCTAGTTTTTATTCCGAAGTAATTCAGACACAGGATCATTTTTCTGAAAAATTTTTTATAGGGATATAAATGCATAAATTTGATATCATCTGATAAATATCGATAGCTTTGACATTTGTCATTGCATCACCAAAACGGCGTCAAAGAATTTTTAAATTTTATTTAAAAGTAGATTTAATTTAGAAATACCGTTATTTTTCACATTTTCATTGCACTTTGGGAGTAGGATTATAATTTCTTTTGTAGAAGTTACAGTACCTTATGAAATAAAGCGCGTTAAATAACGTATTAAAACTTTTTTTTTTTAGAAAAAATTAATTCAGAAATAAGTATAAATGCATAAATTTAATATCATCATCTGATACAATATCAAATTGATAGCTTTGAGAGTGAGGAGAACTAAGTCATCCGTATGGGATCACTTGATCACTTTGATGCTAAAACGGACAAATATCCTGGTCGTCCTGTACTCCTGTTTGTCGAAAATGTAGTGCTGTATTTTCGACTAGATCAGGAACTTATTATACTTTAAGACACTTTGTCATTACATCACCAAAACGGCGTCAAAGAACTTTTAAATTTAATTTAATAGATTTAATTTAGAAATACCGTCCATTATTTTTAACACTTTCATTGCACTTCGGGAGTAAGCTTATAATTTCTTTTGCAGAAGTTGCAGTTGCGTTCATATCTAAGCGCGTTAAATAACATATTAAATTGATGAAGCGATGATATGAATAGATCCTCACCTAAAGATTGAGAAGATTGTTCTTCTTGATGATGTTGCTGTTGTCTACCTATCAGAAGTTAATAAAGATATTATAAATTATTTATATTTAATTGATTTGATGATAATATATTTTATCCAGAAATAAGCATAAATGCATAAATTTGATATCATCCCAATTTTGAATTCTTATATTTTAGAAAGAGTAAAGAGTTTATAAAAAATAAATGAATAAATGATATAACATATTGATAGCTTTGAGAGCGTAAATTTAATTTAGAAATATACGTGAATTTTGATCCCATCACAATTTTGAGTTCTTAAACCTTGAAAAGAGTTTATATTAAGACAACAGATACAATACAGTCAACTCACCCCTTGGGATTATATACATAATTTTTTTGTAACAGTGCATTTAGAGAGGGTGTGCATTTTTATAAAGAGCAAATAATTAGAGATCATACCTAACCAGAAGGTAGAGTATAAATAATGGGTACATTTATAAAGGGCATATTTAAGGAAAGTTAACTATATTCAAATATTCAAATTTGGATCATAGTATTGATAACTTTAAAATTTAAAATTTTAATTAGAAATTTTGATCTCATCACAATTTAGTTATACAGTACTTTGTTTATAATAAGGTAACTGAAATACTTAAACGCTATAGATCACAGGCATATGTTGAACATCCAAATTATTTTTGGCACTTTATTTAATTATTTTAGTAAATAAATTAAATGACTTTTTTGCCATCCTGAAAATACTGCCCATTGAGCTTCCATTTGATGAAACTATGCTGAACTTTTGAAGTTTTTAGATTTTCCCTATAAAAAATTTTTCAGAAAAATGATCACGTGTCTGAGTTTCTTCGGATAAAAAACTAGAAAATGATCATTTATCGGAGTTTTTTCCAGAATTTTTTTTATAGGGTTTACATATTTGAAAATAGTATATCTACGTAATTATTTGTACGTCTTGATCCATAAACGCGTTTATGAAATTTCAGCAGCAGCAGCTTCCTAGATCAATAAAAGATTGTATTAAACTTTGGAGGAAATTGAACTTTTATAAAAGGGGATATAGTAGGCTTAGAGGTGGTATATCTATGGGCAGTAGACGATAATACTCGGGCAAATAATCCTAGTATGGGCGAGGGTAAATGGAATGTGAAGTAATCCCTCCTGTACTTGGGACTTGGGCGCAAATAATCCCTATGAATGTGAATATAATATGATTGAACTTTTATAAAAGAGGATATATTACATTAATTGAGGATATAGTACTTAATTGAACTTTATAAAGAGGATATAGTTCATGAATGGGCGCTGATACAGCTGCTGATACCCCAAACGATTTTATTTCTGTATTCCAAAATTATCTTAGACAGCCCGGTATTGTTTATAATAATGTTCTCTGATCACTAATTAATTAATAGTCGGGATTTTGCTTTAGCCAATTGAACTAATATGAAAAGGATATACTGCATAATACATTGATTGAAAATTATTAAAGAGGATATATTGAACTTTACTATGAGTAAGGGTAGAGATTCGCTTTCATAATTTTATGATTCTTTGATTCAAATTCATAATTGCTTAATTGTAAATTTGAATAAATAATGCAAGAATACTGCAAAGAATTAAATTAAAAACATGTCAATAATTTTGTGAACCAATGATTTTACATGAACCAATAATTTTTAATCGTCGTTAAAGTAGTTAAAAGTGAAGAAAGAAAATTCTTTAAAAATGTAGTAATAAAAATATATATATATATTTGAAGAAAACCTCACCAAATTTTTATAATAAAATAAAAAGATTATAAAATATTAAAAAAAATCTCGTGTTATTAATTGCCGTTATTCTCTACTAGTTTATAATTAATCTTTTACGTGATTATTGCAAGAAATAAGGTAAAAAACGAACTATGTATATCAGTTTGATAAAAGTTTTACCCGATCTCAACAGATAATTGGCTGGCTAAATATAATTATTTTGATATATATATATAATTAGAATAATTGTTATTTTCTTTATCAATGACCCCTTCCTTTATCATGAACTGACCGCCCAACCGCCCAATCATGAGAAAATGACCTTATCGTAAATTTTTTCTATCTTGATGCTTTTTATTCATGTGTCAGAAACCAAATTGGAAAACAAATTCTAATTTAGTACCTTTCTTCTAATCTGGTGGCTTTCTTCCCCTTTCTTGTTTTCTTCTAATTTAGTGCTTTAGTTTACAAAAAAAAAAAAAATTCGTTATCATTCATTTTACAAGGACTTTTCTCATACCTACTACAAAAAAGAAAATCTAACTAAATTTAGTCGTAAATTCTTCTTATCTAAACTTTATCAAAGGATTAACAAAGATGTACAAGTAAAGATTAATTTATAGTGATAGGCCTCTTTTCTTTTACGATAAATAAAACTTTTTATCATTAACTATTTATCTTTCAAATTTTGATCATTCAATGAATTATATTATTAATGATAGTAAACAACGCGTTTAAAATGTATTATTTTATCAATTTTTTTTTTTTTTTTTTAATACAAATTTGGTTAAGTTGAGAACGAAAAGAGTAAATTATTTTGTAATTTTTAACGATAAACGATATGATTATCCGAAAATTTATCGGAATTAATGAAAACCCAGATTAAATAGATACTGATAGACCCAATTTGATCAAAAATTTCAAAATTGATCTACTCAGATACGAGATTTTAGAAAGAAAAGAGTTCCTCAAATTATTAATTGAATTATCATATTTGGGCAAATTCTTGAATATTAAAAAAAAGGGGATATCAATTGCTACAAATGTAAAGATAGCGGATTGTTATACAAAAAGTAATTGTCTATTTAAAGCATTTTAGTGACAGGATTTTAATTACACAATCTTCAACGTTAATGATGTGTCACGTGACACACGCGTGCCTATCACATACTCTGTTATACCAAATTATTCATACTATATCTACAATAATTAAATTTAATTCTTTAAAAAAAAACGGTCTATTTATTTATATTTAATAAATAATTTTGTGTTCTAAATAAATAATAAACTATATATGAATTTCTAAAAAGGATCGAAAATATTTTATACATTAATCAAATATATAACTATATACAAATTACAAATCAATAATATATCCCATCATTGCCTATATTTTCTCTATATTATAAAAATAAATAAAATATAAATCAATATATCCAAAAATTCTATGAAATTAAAATATAAATTAGAAAGAACTAAATTGTAGGAAATTTACAAAGTTAATTTAATATTATTCTAAATGATCAAGCAAAAAAAAGGGGGTATAATCTATATACAACTTACAATGATATTATATTACAACCATGGACACATCACACATCACCATCATAAATCATACACCATACATCATAAACTTTTTTTTGCGTAAACTCTAAAAATAGAAAGAAATAAATGAATTTTACATTTTTAATTTTAAATAAGATTGTAACCAAAAACAAAAATACCTGTATGTCTTACAATAAGTCTTTAGTTTATTTACTTCATCGTACATAGTATTTATGGCTTCATTAAATTCTGATTCATTCATATTCATAAATTCACAAAATTCTTTTTTCTTTAATTCTAACCGTTTAAAGAGATTCTGACAAACCTAAATATATGTATATAGAGTATCTCGTAAATCATCACGGAAAGATTAAACGCCAATATCGTATTGAATCGAATTAATTACCAGTTGAGAAAGTCTTCCACCGAAAAGTGGAGTAATTCTATGATCTGAATGTACGGTGCTAGAATCAATCATCTTGTTGGAGGTTAAAGCTTTTTGAAACACACAAGGATTTAATTGATGAATTCTTAATTTCAAATTAAATTCATCATCTATTAATAAAAACTAAATTAGTAAATAATAAAGTTTTGACGTGATTAACATATATCTAACAAGTTCTTATTATACTTACAAGCTTTAAATATTTTTTTTGTCGTATGACCAGCATTGGACAAAGGTTGCATTTCCATTAATTCTACCCATCCTCCAGGTTTCAATATTCTAACAATCTCTGGTAGAATATAGTTTTCCCAATCAGCTTCATTCACAGAAGTAAAAAATCTTTGGTGTACGAAATCAAAAGTATCATCAGGGAAAGGTAACCCTTCCATTAGATTGTGATGAAGAAATGCGGCATTGGGTAATTCCATTTCTATTCTGGCACGTTCCGCATCATCATCTATGCCAACAAATGTTGAATTAGAATATTCCGTAGCTAAATCGCTCATCCAAATTCCACTTCCACATCTAAGTTCAGATTAAATAAATACAAAGCAAGCAAAAAAGTAAAACAAAGCAAATTGATCAGTTAACTTACTGAACATCCAATACTTTTGCGCCCCCAAGCTCAAAATTTTCTTCAAGTGGAGAAGAATAATTACTTCTCCAAACACATTTACTAAATAAATAGTGTTGCATTTGTAATCTTTCAATATTTTTATCAGCGCTTGGCAAAAAATATTCCCCTCCTTCGATATTTCGTAATACTTTTGGATCTGAAGGTGGTAAAGGGTCATAAAATGAGTTTATTGTCATTATTTCATCACTATTACTAAGTTGACTGGCTTTATCAGATGATGTTGTTGATGAAGTATCAGAACTTGGTGGATCAGTATGTCTTCGCTTGGCTTTATTTTTTTTATTTTTCACTTTTGTATCACTGATCCATTGTGTATCTCGAAACATTTGTTTATTTTGAAAAAAAAGGAATAAAATTTATATCAAATAAAAGAAGGTAAAAAGAGAAAATTAGTAGTAAAAAAAAAAAAAAAAATTTCTATTAAATAATTGTATATTATGTATATATATTTATATATATATATTTTTTTTATATATTTTTCCCCCAAAAAAAAAAAACCAAAAAAAAAATTTTTTTTTTTGAAAAAAATGGTTCTTTACATATTATTTATATATTTTTCACAATATTTGCTAACGTAAAGATAATCTTATCAAAACGCTGCGTGAGAATTAAAAAAAATCAACATAAAAAAAAAACATTTAAAGTTTAAGATGATGCAGGTGTCTTATCTCTTAACTGGTTGAAATTAAATTGATAGTGATAAGGTCATGCCGTCTTATTTAGTTAAATAAATCTGCATTAGGTCGATTTTAACAAAAAACGCGAATGAGAACATGCGGTAAGATTGCTCAGAAGAGTATCCCGTTTGTAAATAATAATTTACTCCCAACTAATTAAAAATTTTTAATCATGTATAGAATTAAAATTATTAGAAATTTGGGGAAATTACTTATTTGGTAAATATTTAATTTCTTTCCTTTTTTTTTGCTTGCATAATGTATTTATTATTAGTTAATCATTTACATTCTGATTTACGGCTTATGCATTAATTGCATTAAATTTTTAATTCGATCAGAGTTACGAAATTTCGAAGTTTCGGAAGTTATGAAAAGTCAAATGATTCAAATGATGGAAACATAAGAAAATTCCATTTCCTCACATTGAGGCACATTGGTCACGTCTAAATAATTGTTTATACCGCCATTTCAAGTTAAAAGAATTGATCACGTTATAATTAAATAAATATAATGAAGTCACGAGTGACGATACTTTAAAAAAAGTTGGTGACGTTATCTAAGAAGGAAAAACGGAAAAGGTTAGGTTATATCTTTATCAGGTCACATGTTTTAGAAATCTACGGAATTGACCGATTTTTTAATCGCTTATAATGAAAAAAAACTTGATCGTTAATAATGAAACCTGTAGAAAACTAGAAGTAATGAATGATAGATAACCCAAAGTGGTCTGACGCGCAGAATTGACTGCGAATTTGGCGTTCTTTGAATTATTAATTTTTTGACGTAATTTTTCTTTTTTAATTTATACTTTAATAGATATGATGATGTAAGTTGCAGATTTTATGGGGGGAAATTTTAATCAAATTAATCGAATTTTTCTATTCTTTTAGGGTTAGATACTTATGTATGGATTTACGATTTACATATATCAAATTATTATAAATTCAACTTACCTTTTTTACACACCCTTTTTTAAAAAAATAATCATCATGAATATCACAAATGATAGACAGGATGATGAAACGCAATTTCCTTCAAGAATGGCAACAATCGGTACCGATTCCATCTCTAACAACGTTACTACTACGTAATAAAAATTTTATTAAAATGGATATTTTTTTTTTTTTTTAAAAAAAAAAAATAAATTTAAATAAAATTTTTATCAATTACAGCATCTCAGATGTTATTGAACCACCTAATGAGTTTCATAAGAAAATTATATACCCACTTAAATATAAAATTAATTTAAGAAACGTCGGTAATAATCTTCTTCTCATGACCTTTAAAATAGTATTTTTTTTTTTATAAAGTAATTTTATTTATTCGATAGGAAAAATGTGTGTATGAACCTCAATCCGAATCCGAACTATACAAAACTCCTTTACAAAAGAAATTATATTATTTTTTTGAGGAACCTCAATCTAAGAAAGCGCTGGCTTTTTCTTTCTTCTCCAATATATGCACACTTGCTACAATATTAATTATTTGTCTCGATTCATTGCCACATTTTCAAATGATCAAGAATGTGAATGTTCACTTGTGGTAATTATATATATAAATATATATATATATATACGTAATATGATATATAAGGTATATGTGCGTATGACTAATTTTTTTTTTTTTGTTTTTAGGCTCCCGTTTGATATTTTGATAGTTATGGTATATACTATAGAATATGTTGGATGTTTTCTTGCTGCTCCAAATAAATGGAAATTTGCAATGAAACCATTCAATTTGTTGAATTTGATATCAATCATACCTTTTTATCTTCAGATATTTAGTCCTTTTGCTGAAGATACGACTCTTCGATTTACTAGGATTCTACGATTGACTAGAATTATCAATTCATTACAAAGTATTGGAAAATATTCTGATGGATTCTTGGTAATTATTTTTAAAATTTACTCTTATAAAATGAGAAGATTAATCTTAATATTCTAAATCTTTATTTAGATTGCGACAAATATAATTTTATTATCATCAATTCGAATATTTTTAAACTTAGTCTATGTTTTAATAATATTAATGATTTCAGCAACCATTATATATTATGCTGAAAGAGGTGAATTTGATATTGTTACAGATACATGGTATAGGACATTACCAAATGGAACAAGGGAAGAGAGTCCATTTCAATCCGTTTTTCACAGTTTATATTGGAGTATAACTACAATGACAACAACTGGATTTGGTGATATAATCCCAATAACACCAATTGGACAGTTTACTGCCGCATTAACTTCTTTATCTGGAATTTTAATCATTGCGATAACTTCTTCTATCATTGGAATAAATTCTGACTTGGAATGGTCAAGATATCAACAACATAAAACTAAAGTGAATTTTTCTGAAATGTGGAAAGCAATTGATGATAAAGATATTGATAATTTAAGTCGTAGTGAACTAATCAAAAAAGAAGAAATTTTGGAATTTCAATATGGTATTTTAATGGACCTTATAGAAGAAATTCAAAGGCAACTTAACGAGCTTTGCGGATTTGGGGTTATGACTTATTTAGTTAAATATAACGAATTAGAAGTTAAACATATTCAAACGAATGAAAAATTAAGTAAATTAGAATTTGAGATAAAAAAATATGAAACTTTTTTGGGAAATATCGATGATTATTATCATGAAGGTTTTGACAAAAAACAAAAAAAAAAATTATTGTAAATATTAGAGAACTTATAAGACTTGATTATAAAATCTTATTGTATTATAAATTGGATAAAAAAACTAATAGAGAAAAAAAACTTTTTTTTATATTGTATATTGAGAAATAGGGCATAGTTTTTTTTTTATCTGTCATTATTTCAATTTATTTAATTTATTTATTACACCAAAGAACAATGATATTTCGTGATTTTAAAAGTTTGATTTCGTGATCTCAATAATTTTATGTACTACAATATATAAATATAATTTGCACCAATAACGAGGAAACGTTTCTCAGATCTTTCCTAATTTAATAAAGGGCGGTTAGATGTTCCATATATATAACGTGATACCTTGTATAAAATCTCTTAATTTCAAAGCATCATTTTTTTGGATCTCCTCTCTTAAAAAATAATCAAAATGATGGCCCTTCGCCAAATATTTCAACGTAGACCTCCTCACCATTATGATACAATTCCAGAAGAGCCTCATGATCGATATCATCATGTAAATATGGTCGAAATAAAATAAATTTTTTTTTTTTTAAAAAAAAACCATTATCTATCTCTCTATTATATTTATCTATTAATATATATATACATTTTTTTTTTATTATTATTTGCTAAATTTTAGTCAGAAGATCATTTTGAATCACCAGAGTTAATTCGTGACATGATTCTTGGAATTAGCGACGGTCTAACGGTAAAAAGTCAGACTTTTCTTTTTTTTGAAAATGTTATAGAAATGATTTTAAATATGTTATAGGTACCCTTCGCTTTGTCTGCCGGATTATCTTCCATGGGAAGTAATCATCTTGTTATTACCGGAGGACTGGCCGGTTTGTCAAATTGGAATTGCTCAATTTTGTGTTTAAATTATTAAATTTCTAAAAAATTAATAAATTTTTTATTAGAGCTGATTTCAGGTGCAATTTCGATGGGATTAGGCGGGTATATATCATTTTTAACTCACCAAAAAATATACTATTTTTTAGTTTGAATATACATATATACTTTTCCATTATTTAGATATCTGAGTGCAAAATCAGAAGCTGATCATTACAACGCTGAGAGAAGGAGAGAGGAATGGGAAGGTATGATTGATTTCAAAGGATATGGCCATTATTCAACAAGTTACAAGTTGATGTAATCTTATGTTTATTCTTATTTTTAAAGTGGAAAACTGTCTAGATGCAGAAATTCAAGAGATATATGGTGCGTATTTTGAAGCATCTCAATAAAGAGTTAACCAACTTTAATAATAATGATATTTAATAATAATCTCTTTTTTTGGATAATAGATATTATGGCACCTTACGGATTAGATAAAGATGCTTTAGCACCTGTTATTGAAAAATTTAAATCTGATCCTCAAAAATTCGTTGATTTTATGATGAAATTTGAGCTAAACCTTGAAAAGCCAAACCCGTCAAGATCTTGGGTGAGTTATTATATCATTTCCGATAGTTTATAATGATTAAAATCAAAAATAATGAATAATCTATATCCTCTTTTATAGCAAAGTGCTATGACAATTGGAGTTTCTTATTTCGTTGCCGGTCTAATACCGTTAATACCTTATTTACTTGTAGATAATGTTATTATTGGACTTTATGCTAGTAGTTTAGTAACTATAGTATGTCTTTTAGTCTTTGGATATATTAAAGCATTATTCACTTCTCCTGAAAAAGCTTGGTGGGGTGCTATACAAACTGCATTTGTTGGTGGAATTGCAGCAGGTGAGAGAATATTCATTTCTAATAAAATTATGATAAAAATAATTTTATTAACTTTTATACCATTTCCTTTTAAAGCTGCATCTTATGGAGGCGTTTGGTTAATTGGACGTGAGGATTAGAAGATGAATATTTTTTAATATCTTTATAATATTTTTCTTTTTATTTTATATTTGGTTCCTTTTCAATCTCATCATAATACTCACATCACTAGTGTGTCATAACCGCATTAAAATATGAAATTTGTATCATTTCATTTATTAATTGTGCAATAAGGGAATGTATTTACTTTTTGGTCTTAAATTGCTTTTTTATTTCAAATTTTATGTGTACAGGTTTACAAAATACAAATCAGTGAAACAAACAACAAAAGAATTTTTATTTAGATTATATATTGAAAAGATTGATTTTTCATTGTCTATCGCTCTAGAAGGTTCACCAAACTCCCGAATTATTTTATTTTTTGTTCTAGGTTATTGTTTGTTTGAAAGTCTAGACCCGTAAGTGGCGCCCATGCAGTGTTACAGATCATCTATTGCTAATCAAAAAAAGTTGTTGACAGGGATTCTAGACTCTTTATACAAACCAAATTTGTATTCAAGTCCATCAAAAAAAACACCATATAATTACCTAAGGAGCGTATTTTTAAGAGAAAAAATTCAAAAAATCCAAATTTTTTTTTTAAAAAAAAAAAAAAAAATTACCACAAAAAATTCAATACTATAACAATTTTAATAAACACCACCACAATAAATAATTTTAATAATAATAATAAACAAATATTAAATAAAAATGTCAATCACAAATTCTACAAATTCTACAAACAATATTAAAACAGAAGAAATTGATGTCGAAGATCCGAATAGAGCGTTAATTGTAGCTGCTGCCGTTGCTTCGGCTATAAGAGAATCAAACCAACGTGACAAGGAAGCAGCTTGTCGTTCAATTCTTGAAAATAAATCACTCACAGAATCAGAAAAGAATTTTATTGTTGCACTCATAAAAAACAAACAAATTTCAATATAATTAATTTATGTATATAAATTTATTTACATCAATTTACTTTCTTGATTTTAGATTTAATTTTGTAGAGTTGTAAAAAAGAAAAATAATTATCTATCTATCTATATATATATTTTTTTTTAATCTCTTTTTTTTTTTGTAAATTACAGATTTTTAGTTAGTGCATTTTTAACACGCATAAAAAAAACAATTCGATTAGCCATTGTAACAAAAATGAAAAAATTCCACCCTTACCATCTTCTAATAAAAATAAATCTCTTTTTTTATTTATAAATTTTTTTGAAAAAAAAAATCTCGATTTTTTTTTTTCCATGTTAATATTGTTTTATACTTATAATACACTTTATTATTATGTAAAGTTTAAAATCAATTATTTATATTATGTATTCATGATAAAGCGTTTTATTGATCTCGTCTGTATTATCATGATCGTCCAATTTTCTCTCTAATATTAACGAGTTAAAAAAATTATTAAATTAAATTAAATGACATAATAATAGTAAAAATAGTAAAATGATTTAACTTACCGAAATCATTTTTATTTGAGTTATTCGAATTATCAAAATCTAATATTTCCTGATCAAAATTAATGTACACATTCCTTACATACTTAAGGACAAGTTCCATAGATGGTCTTTTTAAATAATCTTCATCCCAACACGATTTCATTAATATTTCAAAAAATTTTGGAATTCCAGAATGAATTTCAGGTCTTATTCCTGAACAAATATCTAAAAGAAGAATCATATCAAAAGCACGGTCATTGTATGGTTTAAGACCAGAGCAAATTTACCACAAGACGATACCAAAACTATAAATGTCAGCTGCTTGAGAGTAACCCGTTTTACGACGAAAAAGTTCTGGTGCAACATATGGAATAACTCCATAAATTTCTGTCGTTGCAGGATAAGTTGAACTATTTAATTTTTTCGATAAACCAAGATCAGATATTAGAGCTTTTCCTCCCGCGGAAACTAATATATTGCCACTATGAAAATCTGCATGAATTAATCCGGCTCTGTGGATATCAGCAAGGCCTGTCGCAATATCCAAGATTAAACCGAATTTTACTTTCCACGAAAGTTTTGGATTTTTACTTAAATATTGACTTAAATTTCCTTTATGTGCGTATTTCATTACTAATAAAAATTCCCCCGTTTCTATATCTCTGCTTATACCGAGAAGTGGTACAACTGATTTAGACTTTATACATAATTTATGCGCATGAAATTCGGATAAATTTGAACAAGCAATATATTTAATGGCAACTTCTCTTCCACTTTTAAATATTTTTGATTTTGTTTCACTTTCAATGATTAATCTTGAATTACCATCATCCAATAATGCTTTAAAAACTCTACCGAAACCTCCACTTGCAATAAGCTCGATTTGTTTAAGTTGTTTGAATGGAATCCAATATCCATTATCTTCTTTTTCTTCTTTATTAATAAAATTAATAAAATATTGTATAATTGTTTTTATTATAAGATAAGATAAAGTGAATATATTGATTATGACAATAAATCCTGTAAAAATTATCGTTATCGGTATTAAAATTATACAGATTATATTCAAAATTTTATCCATATTAAAAGTTGCTAAACATACATGGTCGCATAGCTACATTATATATATATATATATATATATATACAGTTTAATATATTATAATATAAATTATTACTACGGTAGTTACTAATTATAATTATGCAATACTACTAAACACTAAATTATTGTGAGAATGGATGTTACCAAATTAATTAGTTGCATGTAATTTGTTAACTAATTTTGTTCGTAATGAAAGAATAAATTTGTAAGCGAGGAGTCCGTACTTCTATAAAATAGGTCATATGGTCTTCTGAATATGAATAAATAAGTATTTATCGGTTAATTTAATGTCAGAAATGCTGGCTTCTTCATTCTAATTTTCTTTTTGTGTCACGACCATCGAAAAATATGGCGCAGATTATAAATTGATCCTTTTAAGGATTGAAGAAAAAAAGTTTGGTCCAACAAATTTTGGATTAATTAGGAGAAAAAGATAGTTATTCAACTTAAATTACCATTAATCCTCTTGTTCTTTTACACTTTTGGTGAGTGATGACCCAATATAAAAAGTTCAATGATATTTTTATTTTTGACTTTTTTTTAAAAAAATATTTCGGCTCGAAAGCCCGGATGTATTTTGACTTTCTAAAGTATTTTATTCTGTTTTTTGGATAGTATTTGCGTTGTGTATTAAGGAACTCTGAATGCTGAACGATTGATTATCTTTTGGTTCCATAAGTAAATTTTAAGGATAAGAGGATGTTTATTTAATATTCTGAATTTCTGTAATAAAAATCATCATTTTTATTTTAGCGTGGGAAGCTAATAATTACGAAATTGGGAAGATAATATTTTATTATACATTATGTAAAAAGAGAGAGAATATTTATGATATACTGTAATAAGTCTACGAGACTATAAGTATATAATAGCTTATTAACTATTTAATCAAACCAAAATGACACGTAAATTACACAACTTATTATCGCTGCGGCATATATTTTTACAACCGAACAGGTGATTTGTAGCAAAGTTTTGAACAGATGTAAGTCTTTAATTGGATGTAATTGATAAAATGAAACCATATTTAAAAATTTTTAATCGGAAATAATAATTGTTTTAATCCTTTTGGAGACATCACATAAATTGTATATGCCGCCCAATCACGTATCTTCTTCGAATTTATATAAAATTACGAAATTTTTGGAATCAAATGTTCCTTTGATTTGGAATGGTTGGCGCTCAAAAGTATATATTAATTAAATATTTACGATCATAAAAATCTAGCACATTGAACTACTTATTAATCGCTTTCTAATAGATAAAAGTTAAATTTCTTTTGCAAAAATTTATCAGTATGTGATTTTCTTTAGAGATAATCGAGGTAATCGTAATGTCATATACTGTACATGATAAAATGGCACAGAAATTTTGACAGCAAAATAGTCGAGAAAAATCTTAAAAATTAACCTGAAATATTTAGTTTTATTAATATAATATTATTTCACAAAAGAAGTTAAAAAAAATCGTGTAACGTTGAAGTTTTAGATAACTAGGTAAATATATTCATTATCGAATAAGAGTTGGTGGGAAGGGGAAGGAAAACTATTCAAAAAATTTAAAAAATTTACATATAAAAAATAAACTATTCACATTTTTTTTCAAATAAAATCGTTTTTTACAAATAATTTAAAATTAAAATTTTGGAAAGGAAACTAAATTAATATTATGCAAAACCTATTCAAAAAACATTTTAATAGTATTTCTTGTCATCTTTTTTGTCTTTGCCGTAGTAATCATCATCTTTGCCGCCATAGTAATCATCCTTTTTGTCTTTTTTGCCATAGTAATCGTCATCTTTGCTGCCATAGTAGTCATCCTTTTTGTCTTTGCCGTAGTAATCATCATCTTTGCCGCCATAGTAATCGTCTTTTTTGTCTTTGTCATCCGGGGAGGCTAAGGCAGATCGTCTGTAGTAGGATTTCTTCTTGTCATCTTTTTTGTCGTCTTTGCCATAGTAATCGTCATCTTTGCTGCCATAGTAGTCATCCTTTTTGTCTTTGCCGTAGTAATCATCATCTTTGCCGCCATAGTAATCGTCTTTTTTGTCTTTGTCATCCGGGGAGGCTAAGGCAGATCGTCTGTAGTAGGATTTCTTGTCATCTTTTTTGTCGTCTTTGCCATAGTAATCGTCATCTTTGCTGCCATAGTAGTCATCCTTTTTGTCTTTGCCGTAGTAATCATCATCTTTGCCGCCATAGTAATCGTCTTTTTTGTCTTTGTCATCCGGGGAGGCTAAGGCAGATCGTCTGTAGTAGGATTTCTTCTTGTCATCTTTTTTGTCGTCTTTGCCATAGTAATCGTCATCTTTGCTGCCATAGTAGTCATCCTTTTTGTCTTTGCCGTAGTAATCATCATCTTTGCCGCCT
>QZLH01000246.1:48902-80484 GCA_003833135.1 Oehlia diaphana | reverse complement strand
TTTGCCGTAGTAATCATCATCTTTGCCGCCATAGTAATCATCATCTTTGCCGCCATAGTAATCGTCTTTTTTGTCTTTGTCATCCGGGGAGGCTAAGGCAGATCGTCTGTAGTAGGATTTCTTCTTGTCATCTTTTTTGTCGTCTTTGCCGTAGTAATCATCATCTTTTCCGCCGTAGTAATCATCATCTTTGCCACCATAATAATCATCTTTTTTGTCCTTCTTGTCTTTATAATCATATGATGAAGGTGTTGCGTCGCGTTTATTATTTATTCCGATCTCGGCAATAGGAGCAGCATTAACTATACATATTTATAAATGGAATTAGAAAAAATTTTATTTTCTTTATAATCAAGTTAATATAATCACCTTCATTCAAGGTCGAAATCCCCAAGATTGCCAAACAAGCAAGAGTCGTGAACTTCATAATTGGAATTTTAGACTTTTTTATTTTTATTTTATTTTATTTTATTTTTTTGTTTCGACTTTTAGTTTTTTCGAATCGAACTGAAGATTTTTCGAAGGAAAAAACTAAGGATTTATATAATTTTTGAAATTCCGAAATATTTTATTTGAAGTTGTATATTCTTCATCGTTTTGAATTATAAACTTCCTTTAAATGGACATTTTCATTGTTATTATGATCTATCGTTTAACTAAATTTGATAAAAATATTTTTCTTCTCATACTATGCTATTCGAGATCTTCAATCTACTCTTTATCTTTTGATCTTTGATCTAATTCTTTCGAAAATAGATTTTATCATTATTTGAAAAAAAAATTTCTTTTTTTAAATTATATAAAAAAGGGAAAATTCATAGATACCTTAAAGTTTTTTAATAGATTCTTGATTATTTTTAATTTCTCTCTCTCTTTTTTCTTTTAACAGTATGATTAATAGTATGATTTTTAATAAATCTCAATTTTACATTGTCATGAGATTTTCAAATATTAAATAATAATATTCCTCTTTCATCATATCTTTCCTAAGTCAGTTAAAATATTGTAATAAAATAAAGAATTCCCAAGAAATTTGAGGCTTTCATTTGATTTCATTGTCATCATTAAAAAAATTTCATATTATTTTTATAAAGAATGGTAATATCATAGAGTAATCTTATTTTTTTCTTTTATTAAATATTTATCACGAAAACTTGAACATGAATCAAAAAAAAATTTTCATAGTCGCAGCCTCAAATGATAGTCATGCACATTCTTAAATTAGATATACTAAACTTAATATGGAAAGTTTGTGACTTTTTAAATTGAAACTCAGTAAATTTAGATACATTCTATATTTATATTTTTGTACGTACACGAGAATTCATTAATTAGGAAAACCATAATATGAAATCAAACGAAGAGGATTTACTTTTTTTGTCCAAATCATTGTGAAAAAATTAAAAATAAACACGTGTATGAATTTGTGAATAAAAGGTAAAAAGGAGTATGATAATATTTGACGGTTTCACATATTTCGCAATATGTAAACAATTTTTTATTAGATGATATCATATTTATGTTAGTTAAATTATGGTAAGTTCATTTAATTTACTATGGACGGATCTCGTAAAAAAAGTCAGGGTCCCATGTTTTTTTTTCTCTGATCAAGTTTTAATCGGAAAATTCTTTCAGTGCGAAAATCAAGCAAAATAATAGAAAAAAAAAATTTTTTTTCGTAAAAAGAATAACATAAACCAACGAAAATATTGTTGTAGTTTTTCTTCTGTTTAATTTTATTTTCGTATTTTTTACCTCTTTTTTTTTTCCTTCAAGAAAAAAAATTATTTACGATATTTTTTATTATTTACTAACTATTAACTATTTACGAGATATATATATATATATAATATTAAAGACAATCTTCTATTTAAAACTATGAAGAAAGAAAAATGTTTTTGATGGTTGGCTTGAAATTGCTATTGTTAATTTGAAAAAAAAAATACACTACAAAATTTGTAAAACAAAAAATTGTCCTTTTTTACATTGCAAATTAATATGAATGATAAATGTAAAATTAAAACGTTTGATAATATTAATGATATAATTATTATTTTTCTTTTTTAAGATGTAAGAGTCGATTAATCTCCTCCAAATTTAGGATATGTCATTCAACAAAAATTTTGGGATTGACACATTGAAACCAATATGCTAACGGATAACAACAACCGTTATTTATTGTAGCATAATCCAAGTCGAAATCAAAATAATCAGATAATCTCGAATAAAGAAATATGCCAAGGGTTTGTTCAATATTTAATTCTATTGCTATTGATTGTGCTTCTTCTAACATAATCCTTTAATAATAAATAAATAAAGTTATTATTTATTTTTTTATTAATCGGAATTCTTTTAAATTTATTTAATAAATTACATACCATTTTCGATCACTGTTTCTTGGTCTTCGACCACCAACTTGTAATAATGAATATTTGTCAACATAATTATTATCAACTCTTCGTAATAATATAATAATATTTTGCAAAGTTTTTATTCTTGTTGTAAAAACTTCTAATCCATTTATTTTCGTTATATGAATATCAGGGGTTAAAGGAACTCTTGGAGATCCAGGATTACGTTGTGTGATCTCAGGCAAATATTGTGGAAATGTTAGGTAATTTGGAGGAGATGATGGTGGTGTAACACCATTCATTCCTTCTATAAAGTTCTTTTTGCCTATCACGTCATCCATAGTTCCATGAGGCGCAGTAGAAGGTTCAACCTCGCTTTTATACGTTTCCGTATTATCGCTATCACTAATAGGTTCATTTACTACATCATCGTCATCCTCTTCGATATCTTTCATCGAAGATGGAGTTGAAGGAGGAGTTTCAGCACAATATTGATTCCCATTTATTATTGAAACATCAGACTCGCTTTTAACCGGTGAAGATGGTGTTAACTGAGTTTGTAAATTTTCATCAATTGAAAAATATTCTTTAAGTAACTCTTTTAAAATATTATCAGGATCAAGGAAATAATAAAGTGATCTCTTTGCGATTGTTGGATGAGGTTGTTTTCCTATGATTGGATTTGGAACTACTTGATTACGAACACGAGAGAAATGTGTCGATATATGACCTGATACTGTCGCATAAGGAGTTTGACCACTAATTAAGATAAAATATTTTTTATTAATATAATTTAATAATTAAAAAAAAAAAAAAAAATTTAATATTTAATTTACTTTACCCTAACTGCGTAAAACCATATTTTTGTATACATGCCGCCAATTGTCTTGGGCTTGATGGGTCATTATTTAAAGATATTAATGCTTTAATTATTGCAACAAGAACTCGATCTGAAGCGTCAATAGGATTTATAGTATATTGTATTTTTGAATATATTTCTTCCACAATTCGGTTAACCTCTGACTTATTATCTTGTAACGAAATACTCTGCATAAGAAACTTTTTTTTTTAAAAAAAAAATTTGGAATTATGGATTGAATGAAAAGATAAAAAATTTTATTCAATTTTTTTTTTTCAATAGTTGTAATATAAAAAAAAATTTTTTTTTTTTCTTTTTTTGAAAAAAAAACAAAAAAGAAAAGGAGAAAGAGAAAAATTGAAAAGTTTGGCTCAAGCTAAAAGTTTATATTTGTTTTGTGGCTTTTTATATACTAATTTGGTATAACCGGAATGACAATTTATTGATGTAATTTTACTTACCATTTATAATGTGATATTACTGCGGGTAATGTATGGTAATATATGTAAAATAACGATTCAAGAACTTTCCGGAAATCACCGAGGGCTTCAGTCCGCTGGGGCGCAGCACATTGTTCAAAATTGGTAATGTTATAAAGTATATGTTTACAAAACAAAAAGTGAATGAATAAAAAGTTTGTAACCTGCGTATAATCAGTTTTACCTTACCAATAAGAGTCAATTGGCGCTTATTCGTGTCATTTTAAGCTCTTTTTAGATTAATTGTCAATCATTATAAAAGTTAAGGAGAAAATCCCAAATGAAGGATTTAAAGAAATTTACGTGTGAAAATACGAAAAAAAATTAAGAAAATTCTTTTTATTTCTAGTATAACTTGATACCAGATTAACGTATATATATATAGAAAAAAACTAATTTTTTATACGTCTACGTAAGAAGCAAAATATATTTATTATACATTATAAATAATCACCATCATCAAAACCATCCCAAAAATAAATAATTAAAAAAATATATGTGTGTATATAATAAATACATTGGATGAATGTTTTCTAATATATTTTTAACAAGAAAAAAAAAAAAAATAATAAAAATAATAATAAAATAAAATCGAAATTTTGATTTCCCACTTTTCGAAATCAAAAGGATATTTATTTCTCTTCATTTAGGAAAGAAATTAAGAAATTACAAATTTTATATCTTTGCTAACACGTTGGACAGATTCACTGTTGGCTGAATTTTTAAATTTGCGATATAATGAGCATTGTTATTTATATTCGTTTAACAAATAAATAAAATTATAATTACCTGCTTTATAATTCTCATAGAATCCTAATTTTTTTTTTTTTTTTTTAAAAAAAAGAATTTATTCACGAAATTCAATTATCTAATTCACTCAACTCAAATTACCATAAATTATACTTACGAATATAAAAAGATGAATAAGATGAATAAGCTGCCAAACTTTCCCAAGGAACAGTAACTTCGTGTGGTTTGCCATCGACATTTTGATCGGCTACGATTTGGTAAAGTTGATACTTTTCTGGACTGAGCAAAATAACATGGAGCGAACAAATTTCACCACTTTCTAGACTAGTAGTTTCATATTTAATCAGAAGTGATTCTCCTTTTTTAACAGTTTGACCGTCTGTTGGTGATATTATTTTGACTTTAAATAGTTCAGCTGCTTTTGAAGTAGTGATGATAGTAAGACAAACAAGTAGGAAGAAGAATAATGACGATGGTTTAAAATTCATCATGAAACGTTTTCCTTTTTTCTTGGAGTGGAGGGGAAAAAAAAAAAATTAAAAAATTAAAATTATTTTCACTTGTCTAAAATGCTGTGCGTATTTTTAAAGAACTTTTTAATTAGTGGCTTTTTTTAAAAATATCGTGTACAAATATATCATAAATGGCTAAAATCATATAAATTACTTTCCGAATTTTTTCTTTTCCGCTTTAACGAAATTTATTGAATGAATTTTATCACTAACCGATTGATTCAAAAGAAACCAAAGCCACAATAATTTGCCAAGCCACAAATAAATAAAATTTTTTTTGTTTCCCGTTACCAATAAATAATCAAAAAAAACTTTCATATTATATAGATAAAGATAAATGACATAAAGCGATCGATAATTTATACCGATCATTTATTTTGAAAATCTCACCATCTTTAAAAAAAGCCTCCTCAAAAAAGAGATTCATATTTCATCTTCGGCAATAAGTGGCTGTGCAGTCTAAGCCTTTATTAATAAAAATAAAATATAAGCCTTTGAAAAGTTAGCCATACGCAGTCGGTATATCTACAAGTTAAAGCTTTTTTAAGCTTTTTAAGTTTCACGAAATCATTGATATTTTTGTATTTACGCGATTAAATTACCGATCAATTGTAACCAAGCAACCCAAGCTGTAATTATCGTCACGTGAAAATTAATATCTTTTATTTATTTTTAAAAAAATCTTATATACCTTATAAATTTTACCTATACCTACCCAAAGGATCGTCTCATCATAAAACATTATGTGAGTACTTAATAAATACATAAATTAGATTCTAAATTAAATAAATTAAATAAATGCGAGTGATAGAAATAATAATTATTATAATATTCTAAATGAATGTGAGTTTTTTTTTTATTAACACTTTTTTAAGAATAATGTATATGATCAATTGATTGTAATTGTGGTTGTTGGGGAGAATGGGGAGAACTCATTGTTTTAGATGCAATTTGTAATTGAATTGAAGCCACCACCCTATCAAGAAAATAATAGGCAGGTTCACCCAATTCAGTTTCATCGGTACCAATTTCTTCTTCATCAGGTTCCATTCTTAATTTTAAACAAGGAATTTTATCCATAATATATAAAATTAATGCAGAAATACAAAAGGAATATGTAAGACCAGCAATTGAAGAAGCTATCTGATATCCTAATTGAACACTATGACCATCTATTGCACCTCCATGAATAATTTCTCCATTTAAAGCCGCTATTTCTTTATCAGCGAAAATACCTGAAATAAAAACGATTTAGTAAGAACATGTATGACTTCTTTTAAATCATAATATGATATATATATATATATATATATAGAATTACCTAAAAGCGTGTTTCCGACTACACCTCCTACTGCATGAACAGCAAAAACATCTAGAGCATCATCAAAATCTAAAATATGTTTTAATTTAACGGCCAAATTACATACTATACCACCAGTAATTCCAAATAATACAGAGACGGGTGGTGAGACATATCCACTCGCTGGTGTTATACAAACAAGGCCAGCGACTGCACCGGAACTAAATATATAATTTTAAATAAATTTATATTAATTAATCTTCTGCTTTCATTTTTTTTTTTTTCCCCTCCTCCCTCCTTTTTCTTTCTTTACAGTTTTTATAAGTTAAATTATTTACCAGAACCCTAAAGCAGAAAATTTTCTTTCTAATCGATAATCCATTAACATCCATGCAAGACCTCCAAAAGAAGCGGCCGTATTTGTAACCATAATAGCCATTGCTGCTCTAGTATTCGCTCCAAAGGCGGAACCACCATTAAATCCAAACCATCCAAACCATAAAAATACGGTACCAAGAATAACATTCACATTATTATGAGGTTTAAATTCGTCCCTTCCATGACCATGACGTTTTCCGAGAACCACACAATATGCAAGAGCGGCAGCCCCAGATGCAATATGTACCGGAGTACCACCAGCAAAGTCAAGCCCTTCAATAGTCTTAAACCAACCATTCGCCGACCAAATCCAGCAAACGATTACGTCATAAACCAATGTTGACCAAACGAAAATAAATACAAGCAAGGGGAGCATACGAGCACGTTCAGCAGCTGCACCAATTGCTAATGATGGCGTGATTGCTGCGAACATTCCTTGATAAATAGCATGTACAATTTCGGGAAGTGATTCAACCTTTAAAGTTGGTTCGCCTCTAACATTCATGAAGAATGCATTCCGTAAATTCCCTATAAATAAACCACCTGTCCTACTAAATGAAAGACTGTATCCCCATATAAACCACTATTTTTACAGAAAAGTAAAATGTAGATAAGGAGTGCTGCGCCACACAGATAACAGAATTCCACAAAATTATCGTGATAACAATGATAACGGATATCCCCCGTTAATTTAAAAAAAAGTTTCTTTTACCTGTATTGCAACTACTGGCACACATAAGAAGCAGAACAATATCAAGGATAGTGCATTTTTACTCCTTGCCATTCCGCTATAGAAATATCCTACACCAGGTATCTTAAAACATTTTTTGATTTATTGATTTTTGAAAACATATTTTTTTTTTTACGAGGGAAGGAAAAAAAAAAGATAAAAAAGATAGAAATTACCATGAGCCATACGAATGCCGTTGAGGTTAGCATCCATGCTATATCACCCTCTTTAAATTGAGAAGGTTGAGATGGTTCTGACATTTTTTATCATAAGGAAAAAAAGAAAATTTGTCAGGAAAAAAAAAAATTTTCTAATCTTGGGAGAGAAAAGAAAAGAGGATTAAATAAGGAAAAGTTTAATTTTAATGTCTTTTATATAAAATTGCCATTCATAACAAAAAGGTAAAAGGAAATGAACTACATTTCAATTAATTGGATTGACATGTTAATCCTTCTTCCTTGACAAAATTTCTTTTAAATTAAATTTTCAAAGAATAATATGTCTTGTTCGATCATCTTTGAAATGAATTGTAATACAAATAAGAAATAAGCGACAAATATTATTTTTTTTTTTACGATACTTTTACATTGTTTAAAAGTGATTGATAAATAGTGCAATTGGAAGCGATCATTATTAAACGCGGGAATAAATTTGATACATATTTCACAATAATTCTTCAAAGAGCGGCTAAAATAGAAATTTGGTAATGATTTTCTGTTATTAAAATTCCTAAACCCCTTAAAGGAATCGAAAATTAGAAAAGTATTGGTTCATTTTTATTTGAAGAACAAAACATTTACAAATATATTAAGTGATATGTTGTATACTAAAATTCCGATAAAGTTCGAGTACAAAAAAGTCTTGGCGTTTATCTTTTAATTTGGTTGATCATGTGAAGAACCCTCAAAATATAAAGTTTAATAATGTATTTATCGGAGTATGATGTGCGATGATAACAGCCAATTTGCAAGACACATATAACCCTATAATATGTATATATAAGATATTTAAGATATTTACAAATCCAAATCATTTTTTTTTTTTTTTTTTTTTTTTTTGAAACGTGAGAATATTAAGGTTTTAGTTATTTAGTATTATCTTTTTACGATATAACCCGAAAAATTAAAATGTACAACTTAATTAAGTAATAACATAAATATATAACAGATAAATAAATTTGGCAAATTATACTAAGCTATAATTATAATTCCAATATAGTAACGTTTACTCCCCCACCCCTAAAATATTAGCTAAGATATGTCATTGCCCTTACCAAATATATTCATAAATTAATTATTCAAAAGGATTAGTTTTTCCATCTTGGTATTCTTTATCCTCATCGTGTTTCTTCTTAAATTTAGTAAACCTTCTCATTATAGATTTAATTAAAGATGAAGAAGGTTCATCCAAGATAACTTCATTTGTTGGTTCTTCATAATTTTTGTTCATTTGATTTTTATTTCTCGTAAAAATGGGAGTATATTGTTCGAAATTAAAGTCCTCAAAGTCATCAAAGTCATCAAAATCTTCTAAGTCATATTTATATGACTCTGAAATTGAACTTTTATGCTTCGTTTGAGGCGAATTATTATTGTCTTTGACAAATAAAAAGAAATTTGTTTGTCTATTAAAATTTGTTTCTTCTTTTTGTATATCAGGTTTCAAAAATATAATTGAATTTCGAGGAGAGAATGATGAAAATCTACGACGAATATCCGAGAGCCTATTTTTTGCAAGAGGTTTTCTCCTGGTAGATTGTTGTGTTGGTTGTGTTGAAAATTCTGACTCAAAATTGGTCGTCGTTGGCATTTTAAAGAAATAAAGAAAAAGTAATTATTATTAAGAAGGAAATTTGCACAATTCGAAATATTTGTTTTTTTTTTTAAAAAAAAAAAATTAAAAAAGATAATCCAAAAAAAAAAATCCTTCTTTTATATATTCAATCGATAAGCAAAAAAAAAAAGTGTTGTGTTCATTGATACGTATAAAAAAGAACGTTCAGATAACGTATCATCATGTATAATAAAATTTTTATTTGTCATAATTTTATAAACTTAAATTGTGTTAACAAGTATTAACCGCCAATTAAATATACATCTGCCTCATACAAAAAACCATTTTAACAATTGTAACATGCTTATATAGTTAACTTTTTTACAAATTTGTTATGGATCTTTTTCGTGATTAATAATATTATTATTTATTTTACTTTTGTTTTTTTTTTTTTTTTATAATTTGAATGAACCTTTTTTTTTCTTATTGTCAAATTCATTCACCCTGTTTTTTATTTTATAGTAATTTTTGGGATTTAATATATTATACCTAAAATACAAATAAATTTCTATATTAGTTAAATCATTAACAAATTTGAATTACACATACATAATTTTCATCTTCTGTTTCATCACATAATACAGAATTTGTGTAATGATACTCGATTTGTCATGCAAGAACATATGTAAAAATCAATAGGTTAGAGGGGTTGGTTACCCATTTATGTTATTATCAGCCACAAATAATGATGTGGCTCATTTTATTTTAAAAAAATTCCCAATGAATTTTATTTCAAAAAGGTTAAAAAAATCCTTACGTCTAAGGTAATTTCTATCATAGAAAATTGGCGTGCAGGTAGATTTAAATAATTAGTTCATTGTTTTATACTTTTCTCTCCGATTTCTATAATGTCATCTTTGAAAGGAAATTATTTAATGATTTTAGAAAATTTTAAATTTTTGTTTGTTTACTTTTAAAGTATAAACTCGTATTTTCATTCATAAATGAATTTACATTTTAAGGACGGAGGACGGATCAAAATAATTACCAATGATTTCATGCGAAACCAAAAAAGGTTATTAAATTTACCCGTAACAGGTAACACATGATGAGGTTTATTCTTACCCCTGAGTATGTTTTAAATTCCAATTATTTCCATTTTGACTATTTCTCACGAATTGATAAACTTGACAGGTTTTTTGTTTACTATAACAAATTAGTGATATATATATATATATATTTATATGTTTATTGATATAATCGGAAAAAAAGAAAAAAATTATTTTCTAATCTTTGAATCTTAATAATAAAAAAAACTTAATAGGTTTATAATGAAATCGATTAAACGATACCTGAATAAATTTATAATGAAATATTAAAAACGAAACTCTAAATTAAGTTTATAATAAAAGGACATTACAATGATCTAAAATTTCTTTGAAGTCATTAAAAAGAATATAATATAAAGATCTAAGAATTATAAAGATCTAAAATTTCTTTAGGAAAGTCTTATAATTTTATAAGAAAATAAAATAAAAGTGGTTTATTCTTTGAGTTGTTGTGCTTCTTGAATTAAGGCGCAGCAAGTACAGCATAAATGTGCACAACAATCTCCACATGTACCTCCCTAATAAGATAAAATATCAAAATTAAAATTTTTTTCTCTTTATTAAAAAAAAAAATGTTCGTTCTAATAATCAAAAATTTTATGGTTACTTACGTTAATGCCATATCTAGCTCGAATTTCTCCACGTTTCGAAGTTCCAAGTATCCATGCAACACAAGAAGAAAAGGTATACACACAACAACACATACAACAGCTCCCTCCTAGCTTCGATGCGTTTTGCCCCTATAAATAAAAGATGTCCAGTTTACATATATGAACTTATAATTTATGTATTATTTGCATATGAAATTTATTACTTACAAAGGTTATGCATGGACAGCATGTTGTTTGAAGACCTGATAAAAAAAAATTACTTTAATTATATATTGTCATAGTTCGGAAAGATTTATTTACTTTTTACATACATAAACCACAATCGTCAAAGCATGAAAATAAACCGTGTTTCCATTCTCCTGTTGAAGTAGCAGGAGGTTGAGACATTTGCATTTGTTGAGTTGGTGCGTAAGACATTATTATTATTTTTATTTAAAAAAAAATGATTTTTATCGTGAAATTTATGAGGAAAAAAAAGAAATTATCGTGAAATTAATGAAGAGAAAAAAAAAAAAAGAAATTCAATTCCAGACGACTCTTTTATATTTATCGGTTTATCAACCATAACTCCGACAATTTTCTTTCATTATTAATAATCTGCAAAAAAAAATGTATGCAAATAATTTGTGTTTATTCCACCAAATTTAATATCCTTCCGTTTCTGGGTAATAAACTGTTGATCCTGCATAGTGCAATACTTGCAGTCAAGGTAATATGTTACAACATTGGAGCGAAAGCTCGTACAAGCGGGTACATAATATACAACAAACAATATAAATTACACTAATTTAGACAAATAATTACGATAGATAATATCAGTTATGTATTATTGTATGTTTCCAATTTATTACACGACAGGTGTATAGATTTTAGAGCTAGAAAAGTAAGCTTCTTGCTGTTCTTGTAACTGAAGTTGTCTTTTCTTTCTTTGAGATCGTATGTATAATGCTGTTAAACCTGCATATAAAATTGTAGTACAACCAACTATAATTCCGATTACTGACCCTCTATTTGAGGGTGTTTTACTTATGCTTGAAGGGACTGGCTCGGTTGATCCTTCTAAATTTGGTAAATAAAATAAAAATAAAAATAAAAATTTTAATCTTTGTTAAAAAGAAACAAAAGAAACATCAAAAATTTAATATTTTAATAAAATTTTTTATACCTGAAAAATTAAAAGATGATTTATCCACAAATTGATTCAATTCTGTTCCTTCAGTATAGAATTTACTTCCAGGATTTTCAATAGTTTTAGCTACATCATTTTCACTTTGCTTCGGTATAGCTAATTTTATGTACACATTATTATCAGGAGAACGTTCTAATTTAATTGTTCTTATTTCACTTTCTGGTATTCCAATACTTTTAGCAAGATCTCTGGGCAAGAATCGTGCAATTTGTGATGCAAATGTAGAATCTTTCACTACACTTTCCCAATTAATGTTATTTAATTTTAATGTGATCTCTGTTTCTTTGTCTAAAAGAAAAAAAATTTTAATAAAGAAATTAAAATAAAATTTATATATTAAAATAAACTTCAATTAAAAAAAATTTACATGACTTTATAAAAAAAAATTTTGCAGCTTATAACTGATATTTACCTGAACTTTTTAACAATTCTTCTTCTTTATCTGGGTTATCAACAACAGCAATTTCTTGAGGTATATTAGGCGAAGATGGTGAGTCAGGTGTTGAAGTAAGTGTTGGTACTGGAGGTATTACTATCGAAGTAGGAGGGTTAAACACATCATTTGTTGGTGTTGCTTTAGGAAAACCAGCAACTTCGGAACCTCCTTTTTCTCTATCTTCATCAGGTATTTTAGGTTTGTCAACATTTGGAGTAGCAGTTGGAGCTATATTCGTATCAACTTTTGGAGTAGCAATTGAAGCTATATTAGTTTCAGAAGGAGGTTCTGTTGCCTTTGGAAGATCTGAATCATTAGTTGTTGTTGGTATTTCATTTCCTTGATCTGTACTTATAGGTTGGATAGAACTTGGTATATCTGTTGCTTGTTTTGGAATATCTATCCCTTGTTTTGGGACATCTGAATCTCCTTGTTTCGGTGTATCTGTAGAATTTCCTTGATTTGGATTGGCTACTGGTGTCGCTTTTGGTAAATCTATTGTGGGTAGATCTTTTGGTGTGTCATTCTTTGGTTTATCAGTTTTATTATCCTTAGGTTTATCCTTTGGCTTATCAGATTTATCATCCTTTGGTTTGTCTTTTGGTTTATCATCCTTTGGAGCGCCTTTAGGTTCATCCTTTGGAGCATCCCCGGGTAAATCAATTTTGGGAGTGTCAACCTTTGGAGCGTCTCCGGGTAAATCAACTATAGGAGAGTCTGCATTTTTTGGTTTATCGGGTTTATCATCATCTGAATCGTTATTTGGTTTATCAGGTGTATCATCCTTTGGAGCGTCTCCGGGTAAATCAATTATAGGAGAGTCTGCGTCCTTCGGTTTATCGTCCTTTGGATTGTCATTTGGTTTATCAGGTGTATCATCCTTTGGAGTGTCTTTGGGTAGATCAATTATAGGAGTGTCTACTTCTTTTGGTTTATCGTCCTTTGGATTGTCATTTGGTTTATCAGGTGTATCATCCTTTGGAGTGTCTCCGGGTAAATCAATTATAGGAGTGTCTACGTCTTTTGGTTTATCGTCCTTTGGATTGTCATTTGGTTTATCAGGTGTATCATCCTTTGGAGCGTCTCCGGGTAAATCAATTATAGGAGTGTCTACGTCTTTTGGTTTATCGTCCTTTGGATTGTCATTTGGTTTATCAGGTGTATCATCCTTTGGAGCGTCTCCGGGTAAATCAATTATAGGAGAGTCTGCGTCCTTCGGTTTATCGTCCTTTGGATTGTCATTTGGTTTATCAGGTGTATCATCCTTTGGAGTGTCTTTGGGTAGATCAGGTGTAATAACTTTTGGAGCATCCACAGGCGTATTATCATTTGGTGCATCACTTGGAGTGTCTTTGGGTTGATCTTTGGGTTGATCTTTGGGTTGGTCTTTGGGTTGATCTTTGGGTTGATCTTTGGGTTGATCTTTGGGTTGTTCTTTTGGTTGATCTTTTGGTTGATCAAGTGTATTATCTTTTGGCAAAGTGTCTTTGGGTTCTTTGGGTTGATCTTTGGGTTCGTCTTTGGGTTGATCTTTGGGTTGATCTTTGGGTTGGTCTTTGGGTTGATCTTTGGGTTGATCTTTGGGTTGATCTTTTGGTTGATCAAGTGTATTATCTTTTGGCGAGGTGTCTTTGGGTTGTTCTTTGGGTTGATCTTTGGGTTGATCTTTGGGTTCGTCTTTGGTTTGTTCTTTGGGTTGATCTTTGGGTAGTTCTTTGGGTTGGTCTTTGGGTTCATCTTTAGGTTGGTCTTTAGGTTGGTCTTTGGGTTCATCCTTGGGTTCATCTTTAGGTTGTTCTTTGGGTTCATCTTTGGGTTGTTCTTTGGGTTGTTCTTTAGGTTGGTCTTTGGGTTCATCTTTGGGTTGTTCTTTGGGTTGTTCTTTGGGTTGTTCTTTGGGTTGTTCTTTGGGTTGTTCTTTGGGTTGTTCTTTGGGTTGTTCTTTGGGTTCGTCTTTGGATTGTTCTTTGGGTTGGTCTTTGGGTTCATCTTTGGGTTCGTCTTTGGGTTGTTCTTTGGGTTGATCTTTGGGTTCGTCTTTTGGTTGGTTATTCTCTTTTTTAGGAGCAGGATCTTCAGTATTTTCCGGTTTAAGTGGTTTTCCATCATTATTATCTTTAGCATTAGGTTCAGCCCTACGAAAAATTTCTTTATTATAATTTACAAAACCATTATTATAATAATAATTTCTTTTAAATCTTAAAGAATCAGATTTAAATAAATATCGTTGTCTTAATAAATTTGAACCATTATAACTTTCCGATTGGTGAATTAATGTTATAAAATATGAACAAAATATTAAGAGTAACCATATACTAAAACGTATCTCTATTTTATTTAAAATCATTTGGAAATGGATGGAAAAAAAAAAAAATGGTCGGAAAAAATTAAATGATTAGAAAAATTATTATTACGAATATTTTTCGTTAATTAAATTAATTTCTAATTATGAAAATAGGAAAAGGTATTTAATATTGTAATTAGCTTTCTTTTTTTTTATTTTCGAAATTAATGGTAAAAAGAGAATGAGTTAAAGGATTATTATTTGAATTTATATGAGATTATTATTTTATTTTTTTTTTCTTATAGGATATAAAAAAAAAAAAAAAAATTCTAAGATGGAGAGGGATTAAACGATGATGATGAAAGAATGTCTAAGTAAAGGAATTTTTCAATCGCATCGAGGTTGTAGGATATAATATTATGCATGGAGGAAAGGAAAAAAAAAATAAAAGAACGATATTTTTCTTTTCTTTCCTACCTCGAAAATAAACTCAAGGGCAAAAAAAATGAATTTTTGCAAACCTTGTAAATTAATGAAAGAATTAAATATTAGAAGAAGAAAGAAATGAAAAGAGAAATTTCGGTAAAAAAAAAAAAATAAAAATAAATAAAATTTATATATATAATAATGTAATTCATTCTTTTTTACTGTTTGTAATACAAAGGAAATTTTACAACCCATACTTTTTTAAGAGGGGAGCATTATTTATTTTTTTCGATTTGAATATAATTTATTTGAACCAATTGTTGATTTAAAATAGTTTAATGAATTTTTCATTGAGTAATATTTAATGCGAAAAACGATCGGTGTTTGTATGCGGTTTTTTTATTTGTAGTTTGTGTCACGAAATCTATTAAAGAACCAATTGGTTGACGAAAATGACTAATCCTTTACTTTTTTGGGTAATTCTTTTATTAAGGAAACGGATTTTTTAAAAACAAATTATGTGGTCTTTTTACGAGAAGAATAATTATTAAATGTTTGGGCCTTTCTAAAATTAAACCGAGGAGTGGTAAACATTGCTTATGAGTTATGACCTAACATATCGTATTATTATTATTATCTAGCATTGTTTGATTATGTATTAATTAATTGGAGAATTGGAGAATTTTTTAATTTTAATTTTTTTTTTAAAAAGAAATTAGAATATTCCAAGTAATATATGTAAAATCAATTCCATTTTTTGAAAGAAAGAACAGAATTTTTTTTTAAAATTTATAAATAGAATTATGACTGGTTTCCGTTTTCATACGAAATTTCCATCCGGACATCCGTGCTGTGTTGCATTAATTTGTAATATCCACATGTGTGGGTGGTTCTTACTTATCTTGATCATTGTATAACACTTACTAATAAATTATATTAATACAGACCAACTATTTTGCAAGGGAGAAAGAACTTTAAAGATATTTATCAACATTTTACGGTTACTATATTTAAATATGGCAATTTAATAAAATTTGAAACAATATGTGTCCAATTAATTATTATAAACATAGATAATCTTTTACTTGTCTACATTTTTTTTCTGTCTATTTTGCAATTATAATATTTCTTTAAAAAGTAATGTTTTTAAATCAAATTTAATTCTTATAAAATAAATGCAAATACTATTGGAATTTGGTTTTAATCCCCTCTGGGTTTGACTGCGAAGTTATGCGGGTTATGTACTGTTTGTTGGTTATTACAATGCGTCACACCCTTCTATGTTCCAATTTTTACCGTTTGTTATTAAGAAAATAAATGCTATTTATCACGGTATCACCTTTATATACCACTTATTTCATTTATACGGGGAGCCGGGAGTCTAACCATTTATTATTTACTATGTATTTATATTACAATTTACAAATAAACTGTTAATGCACTTAAAAGTTTAAATGTTACATCATAAAACAAGGTATAATAGCATTTATGGTGTTTGTTGAAATCGCCAAGAATTGGACTTTATTAACATAATTCATAAGGTTTAATGGTAGTAAAGAATAGGAATAGTTTGGTTCCAACTGTTCAAGGATTAAAGTTCAACCACTAATAGCTCGGACCGGCACAAAATTTGGCCTAGGACCAAAAAAGTGTAGATTGATCAGTCGGTCCGGTCCCCTCCCCTATGACCGTTAAGTTATGATTTATGTAATTAGACGATGATCATCAAATTATATTCAGCAGGAACGAATACTTATTTCTCGAAAATATTTAATGTTCACGGTTACGTCATGAAATTATGAATATTCCCCATGAAAAACATTTAATAAAAAATATGGAGTAACATATAGAAAAAGCAAATTACATGATGGATACGTTTGCAATTTTCTTAAATAAATAATATGGACCAAAAATCTTAAATGAAATTCGATCGAAAGTTCTGGTTATATTCTCATCACGCAGCTTTATTAAAAATGCTGAATGGCTAATGCTAAATTTTGCACAATATGATATCGTACTGATGATAATAAAATCTAAACACTTTTATTAGCCCTGTTCATTTGTATTTTTCGTTTATTTGATTTGTCTGATTTTTGGTAACATAGAACATTCGACCTTTTTGACTCATAAAATTATTTGTTTTTTTTTTCGGCCGAACATGTTTCACTAATATAATGGTTTATTTTGCATACTGATGACCGAAAATGGATCATCGCGGTTCAAAACGAAAAATAATATATGAGTAATGCAAATAGGCGAAAATATCATATGTATGATTGGGATAATATTATTTATAAATCGTGTTTATAGAGGGGAGTGTAAGAATCTCGTAGTTAGTATAGACATAGAAATTATCTGTAGAGCAAAGAATTGCTGGGACTCGCTTTAAATCATGGCCTAGGATTCGTACTCCCTCCTTGATAGTATCATATGTTCCGCTTATTCCATTATTTTTATATTACTTTAGCTTGCATGAATTTAGTAAAATTTGCATAAATTAAGTTTTTTTATCATTACATAGTAAAATCGTGAGATAAAGAAAAAATTACAACTTGGATAAATAATTTGGAAGCACATATTTTAGTTCGGACTTAGTTCCAGTTGTATTCTTGGGTTCATTGAATAGTTCAGTTCCAGTTCCAGTTTTTGCGAAAATAATACTAGACCTGTATCAATGTATCATATCATCGAGTTTCTAAATTTGAATGATAATGAGATTGCTTGTTAGAAATTGATCTGATTTCGCTTTTAATCATACTACTATCGTATTGAAAATCCACCAACACCTGTTACTGCTAAAGTAAACAGGATTACAGTCAACTCTCTATAAATGCATCCCCCTTGGGTTCATATACATAATTTTTATAATAGTGCATTTAGAGAGGGTATATATAATAGTGCATTTATAGAGTTTATTGTAGTTTAGGTGAGTTAATTTAATTTATATGTAGAATTTACATATTTTATTTTTATTATTTTATTAATAAAATTTATTACACTATATTACCGTTGTTACCGTTATCGTTGTTATCATGGCGCAAATCTGAATATATTTTTTTGAACATTTTTAGAAATAATCAAACTTCTGAGAAATTTAGGTGTATAAATGTATTTTTGAAATTGTAACATAATTGATGTGATTCTCGACCGTTTTATTTTATTCAGAATTTATTCGATTCATTATTTATTAAGAAATCGAAAAGAAGAATCACCAAAAGAAAATTCATTTATGTAAAAAAAAAAAATTCTTATGAAAGTGACAATATATTCAGTATATTTAGGTTGCAATTATAATTAAGTGAGAACGAACAATTTTTTATGTAAAATAATTCAACAAAAGATTATAAAAAGAAAAAAAATTAATCCTTTAAAAAAAAAAAAAATTTCAATCAAATCAAACACCTACTTATATATCATCATTCATAATAAATCTTCCTAGATCCTCAAAAATTTATTATAAAATTTTAATGGAAACCTGAATATTCGATTGAAGAAAAAGTTTTTATTAAATTATCAGAAATGTCAAAGGTTCTCATCCAGATTACATTGACTTAACAGATGAAAAAGTGCAATAATCAATTTTGTACCCAACTTGCGTAACAGTATGTATCATGTAAGCGTTATAAGGCCGTATCCATACGCATAGAACTGTAGATTATCATTATTGGTAAAATTGCGTCCAATCAAATCCCTTGGTAACATGGTAAATTTCTAAAGGAGGAAATTAATAATTGAGCACAATTGTATATTTTTCTTTTGCATATGGGTTTTTGACTCAAACTAACTTGTAGGTAAATATTTTATATTTTTGTCAATTTAATATTTAAATCTCAACAACCGTTTTGAAATGTCGGTTATAGATATCTGGACAACATGGGATCATCATTTTCTTCACTTTTGTTATTTCGGCCATTTCGGTTACTACGGTCATTTTGGACATGGTTAATTTGGTCATTTTGGTCAAAAAAAAGAACTTCTCCAACAAAACATTATTTAAATATTACTTCTATACCTTCAATTAATCTTGCAAAACCTTCACCAAAATTAATTATATTAGATTTAAATGGAACCTTAGTTTATCGGAAGAAAACTCGCAAGATAACTTTACGTCCTTTTCTCAAAGAATTTATTGATTATCTTTTGACTGACGGTAATTTCTTGGTGATGATTTGGACTACTGCAAGACCCGAAAATGCTAAAATTATGGTAGATTTAATATTTGGAAATCAAAGAGAAAAACTAATTGCTATTTGGGGTCGTGATAAATTTGGCCTTAGTAAAAGAGAATATGAAAGGCATACTGTACCTTTTAAAGATTTGGAAATAGTTTGGAATGATTTGAATTCTCAAATTGCTAATGGCAATCTTTCCAAGTATACATTGAAAAGTTCTTCCGAGTTAACATTGGATCCTACGAATACCATTTTAATTGATGATTCTAGACATAAAACTAAATTGCAACCTTTCAATGCAATTCATCCACGTGAATTTGATCTCAAAAGTTCACGTAATGGGGATGATTCTGAATTGAAGAAAATTATTGAATATTTGGAAGTGATAAAATATCAAAGTAATGTAGCTGCGTATATGAAGGATAATCCATTTTCTGTTCAAGAAGAAATGACAGAAATAGATATACATTAAAGGTATAAATTGAGATTAGTTCATTTCTATATATATACTCGCTCAACTTTTAATTATCTTTAAATAAAATATTCTAAACATTAAAACAAATTAAAATTAAGTGATATAAATATTTTTCACATAATATAACTAGTGTTTGCAATTTAAAGCACATTTTATTAACTTGAATCAACAAAAATAAATAGAGTACAAAAAAAGTCTAGAATTAAAGGAATGTCCATTGATGATTTATAAAAATAAAAATTTTTTTTATTTTTCTATCTCATACATTCTTCCCAAGTAACAATTTTGTCGGGTTGTTTTGGTAAACCATAAGCACTACTAATTTCAGATTCAGTCTCAGCCATTTCGTTATTATTTTCTTCTCCTGTATCATCATCAAAATCTTTAGCATAATATCTTAATAAACTTGATCTTTTTACAAGCTCATTATAATCTATAGGTTTAATGTTATTTTCATTTGTTTGTGTTGTAGATATATTTTCATTTTCATTTAAATCAATGTCTATTAATTGAGAATTTGGAAGGAGAGATGATCCTCCAGTAACAGTAATAGTTGGAGAAGGTGCTCTTATTTCTTCAATGTGGTTATTTGAAGACCATTGAGGTAAACTATGATCTGTCATAGCATCTTGTTGTTGAGTTAGTTTACCCACATCCACTGAATATGTTCGTTGATAACGAGATTTTTTCGACGTATCTGAAAATATTTTCCTTAATATAACTATTAAAACAAATGTTGCTATAAGAATTGCTACAACAATGCCAATCATAGCAGGTATATGATATGGAGAACTTGGATCCAACGGATTTGCTGGATTTCCCGTGCCAATTGTCGGTAATATTGAAGAACCTGTACCTGATGAAGGATCGTTTGTTTTCGATGGATCAAAACCGTTTGAACCAGTTTCATTTTCAGTGTTATTTTGTGAGTTATTAGAGCTAAGACCTAATGGACCATCTTTTGTTTTAAATTTATCTTGATCCTGAGGATTCTTAGGATCCTGTGGAGTCTCTGAGTCAGGAGGCAGTAATGCAGGTGTATTGGGTGATTTTACAATATTATTGTTAACCGGAGGACTTGCGTTTTCGTTAGGATTATTCGCTTCTGGCGTATTTTGATTATCTGGGTTGTTATTAGCTGGAGGACTATTATTGTCTTGAGGATTATTGTCTTGAGGATTATTGTCTTGAGGATTATCGTCTTGAGGACTATTGTCTTGAGGATTATTGTCTTGAGGATTATTGTCTTGAGGATTATTGTCTTGAGGATTATTGTCTTGAGGATTATTGTCTGGAGGTGGAGGATTATTATCTGGAGGTGGAGGATTATTATCTGGTGGAGGAGGAATATTGACCGGAAGTTTATTAACTGGAGGTGGAAGCTTACTGTCCGGAGGATTATTGCCTAAGGGATTATCGACTGGAGGATTAATATCTATGGGATTATCGACTGGATTATTGTCTAAAGGATTATCGACTAGAGGATTCTTGACTGGAAGATTATCGAGTGGATTTTTATTATTATCTGGATCAAGAGGATTCTTGACAGGAAGATTATCGAGTGGATTTTTATTATTATCTGGATCAAGAGGATTCTTGACAGGAAGATTATCGAGTGGATTTTTATTATTATCCGGATCAACTGCCTTTGGAAGTTTTTTGATTGGATTTTTGATAGTATTATCTACCGTATCATCTATTTTTTTAGCAACATCATTCACCTTTTTTCCAACATCATCTACTATCTTATCGGCAGTATCATCTACCTTTTTAGCAACATCATCCACCTTTTTGCCAACATCATCCACTACCTTTTTGGTAGTATCGTCTACCTTTTTAGCAACATCATCCACCTTTTTGTCAACATCATCCACTACCTTTTTGGTAGTATCGTCTACCTTTTTAGCAACATCATCCACCTTTTTGCCAACATCATCTACTACCTTATTGGTAGTATCGTCTACCTTCTTAGCAACATCATTCACCTTTTTGCCAACATCATCCACTACCTTATCGGTAGTATCGTCTACCTTTTTAGCAACATCATCCACCTTTTTGCCAACATCATCCACTACCTTTTTGGTAGTATCGTCTACCTTTTTAGCAACATCATCCACCTTTTTGTCAACATCATCCACTACCTTTTTGGTAGTATCGTCTACCTTTTCAGCAACATCATCCACCTTTTTGCCAACAGTATCATTTACTTTTTTGTCAACATCATCTACCTTTTTGTCAACATCATCAACTACTTTTTTGGTAGTATCATCTACTTTTTTGACAGGACCCTTTACTACTTTTTTGTCAACATCATCTACTACCTTTTTAGCATCATCTACTTTATCATCAACTAATTTTTTTATTGGCGTATTAACTTCAACATTTGTTGATACGTCTAATTTTAGTTCTTCTCGTTTAGTATAAAGTGATCTTTTAATATTTTCAAATAAATAAAAACGACCATCGCGTTTAATACTAGAAGAAAACATACTCTAAATCTATTTACTCTATCAAGAAATGTAAAACGTCACTAATAAGTCCGATTCATTCAAATCACTGAAATGAATGATATTAAAATGAATGTAAGAAATGAGAAAGCTAAATAGAAAGAGAGTGAAAAAAAAACCTGTAATCAACATAAAAAAGTAAGGATATATAAGATACATTTTATTTTCTGGATTCATATGGATTTACATTGATACAGATTTATACAGATTTGTGTATATTGCTAATCAGTTGAGCCAACCATTTTTCGTTAATACTAATTGAAGTTATACAAGGTTAACAAAGTTTTATCCGGTTAAAAAATTATGAATTTGAAGATTAAAAATTATACCGAACAAATTAAATTATAATGAATAATATTATAAAATATTTTGATCAAAGCAAGCAATCGTGTTTCACCGCAGTAGAACTTAAATTATAGTATTAATAAACAAATGCAGGTTTGTTAGGTTTGTTTAACATTTCATTATGTATTTGTATGTATTGCGACATTTGAATTGTTTCAAATTTCGAATATCATTTAACTCGTGTACCCTAATTTACTAAATTCATTTAGTTTAAACTAAATTTGGTTAGTTATTACCCGAGGATAATCCGAAAATAAAAAATATAAAATTGAAATAATTTCAAGGGTAATTAAAAAAAAATGACGATATATGATAAAATTCATTTTGGATAATCAAATAAATTATTATAATTACTTTTTTTGTATGATCACATTTCAAAATATTTTGGTTTTTTAATAATAATAAATGTTTCTCGACAAGCACTAAATTAATGCTAATAACTAAATAAGGTTAATATTTAGGGGGGGTTTAATTAGAGGTTACATTAGTTTCGTTATTTGATGAATGGGGTTTAAAAAAAATTCTGTAATTAGATATGTCAAATCTCGTTAAACAGAATAAAAAAAAAAATATTAAACTAGGTGAAGTAGGAATAGTATATAAGAATAGCGGGGTGATATTGGATGCAGGGAAATTAAGTAATATATCACAAATTAAAAATTCCTTCAAAAATAACCCCGAATTTTTAATATATAAGATATAACTGCAAGAAATATGCCAATCAAAATAAAATTTGTATAATTATTTTTCCACTTAATTACATTGTTTTCCTTTAAATCTTCAACATTTTTCCTTGTATCCTTTTTTGAAAAATATTCATGTTTTTTATAATATTTTGGAGTTTTCATTTCTGCTTCAATTACATCACCAACATTCATGTTTGTTATTATGTAACTTTTATTTTAAAAGAGAATTTATAAATCACACGCTTTTCTTAATTTTCGGTTTAAAAATTAATTTTTAATTTTTTATTTTTTTTAAAATTTCTAAAAGAAAATCAGCATTTTTTATACAAACCGACTTTTTGCATGACATCATGATTTCTCTAAATTAATGATATAATAATTATGCAAATTATGCAATTATCTTATGATAAATCATTGCATCATTTAAATATGGCGCAGTAGCGCCTATCTAATATTAAAAAAAAAAATTTATATTATTACGTAGGTAAAAGTTCTTATTCCTAATAATCATACAGATTTTGTTGTTGTGGGCCCCCCTGACGAGTCATCAGGTGATTTTGGTGAACCAGGTGATCCCAATGAACCTCCTGTACTATTTGTATTCTTTCTCCTTGAGAAATACCCTCGATTTTGTTCCTGAGGAGGTGTATTGTGCGATGATGATGGTATGACATGTATATCTTCACCATCATAATTTTCTATAATATAAGAATCTCCTTCATCCCATATTGCATATTTGGAACTATTTGAACCTGAACGATCATTAGGATCAATATGTGGTCTTTTAGTAACTTTATCCATTAAATTTTGTGGTATATCAACTCGTAAACGTTGATGTTCTTCATTTTCCTCTTTTGGTTCTCTTTTATCCTCAATATTTCCTTGTTCTGGTGGTGAAGTCGAAGTCACATTACTCTCGTTTATTTGTATATCAGGATCTGATTCCACTGTAATTATTGTTGTTGTTGAAGATGACATTTCTTCATTAGATGGTGTTGAAGATGCGATTTTTTCATTAGGTGATGCTGAAGAAGTAGATCCCCCATTAGGTGTTGGAGCCTTGTCCTTATCTGTTTTAGGGCGGAAGATAAGTTCCGTTCCAAATCCGATTATTGGTAATCGAGATACTTGATTACTCATTGTTCCCCCTGTCAATGATCGAGTGTTAAGAGTATTTATTCTAAAAAATAGATTTTTTGAAATTTTTTTTTTTTTAGTATAACGTCGAATTATCATAGAATATCTTTAACAATAAAATTACCTCTTTGAGATCTTGACCAAAGCTAAAAAAAAAAAAGAAATTGTATAATATTTTAACATAATTAATAATACGAAAACAATATACAAAAAAAAAAAAAAAAAATAATAATAAATTTTTAATTTCACTTACGAATTGTAACTCCATGGACTAATATAGAACTTATAACCAAAAAATAAACAACTATAAAATAAATTTAATGCATTGAATGATCGATCAAAGGTATGGAATGTTATTTTGTAAACCGACCAAATTAAAATATTACCTGGTTCAACATCCATATATAAAGTACTCGTTTCACTTACACGTCGTTTAATTAAAGACATATAGTAAATTGCGCCAATTCCTATAGGTAAAGGGTTTAGAATATTGAAAATTATTATATTGAACATGGTAACGAGAAAAAATAATCACGTGACGTTAACTAACCAATTGGTCCAAACCATCCCGTAAATGCCGCTATTTATGATTTGAAGAAATTAGAATTAGTGTATTATCGTGATATAATTTTACGCAATATACTATAATATACTATGTAAATAGAACATATCAAGAGTTTCGCTCAAACAATTGTAAAATCTTACCTTCACGATAAGTTTTTATCGCGGGGATGAATCTCATTAATGCCAAGACAACCGGAAGACGGCGCAATAATAAAATCAACACAGCACAAATAATTAATCTCCAGACTGTAATTTCAGTAGTAGCATTTTGGAGGGTTGACCAAGGAATAATAGTACCAACATATACCTTATAAAAAGTAAACCATATTAAAGTAAGTAAAAAATCGGTTAATGAATTTTAATAATGAATAATAGAAGTAGAAGTAACATACAAAAACCGCTAGATTGAGAAGCATATCAATAACTTCCTGTAAGTGAGCCTCTTCAGTCTCTTTACGAAACCAATCACTTGATTCATAAATCAATAAATTTATTAGTTATTAAGTTACTAGGAAAGTATATGACAATATATTATTACACTTACTCCCACGTAAATGATGTACCGGCCATAAAACAAGCAAACAGGTCATTGCTACCAATAATAGACACAATTCCCATCAAGAATAACTTTTTTTTATTTCAAAAAAAAAAAAAATAAATAAATAAAATAGAAAAATGTTAATGTAAATATAAAAAAAATCAATCATTTAAACCATAAAAAGAAATAAGATAAGAGTAACTCACAGCTAATGCGATTGCAAATACAAGAAAAGATTCTTTATCAATCAATCGACTTAAAAAATTAATCAAATACGTTAATACGTAAGCTTTATAAAGGAAAAAAATGGATTAGAAAAATCTTAATACATACTTTCTCTCGGAAAGATACAATAATTTTCTTGCGATATAACCTACAACAACTCCTATCACACAACTTAATGCAACTTGATAAAGCCAGGCAAATAAGAACCACTTTCCAATGGCTTTACCAACTGAAACTTCTTCCATAAGATATATTGAAAGGAATAAAAATGGATACGCGAGACCATCATTTGAGGCACTATATAACTTAATGTATTAATTTAAAATCCATAGGAATTTATTTTCATAGACGAGTCAATTTACCTCTCAGCGGACAGTAAATTGCGCACATGAGGTGGCACGTGCTTTTCTGCGAAACGACCTTTGACTACGGAATTAGCCAAAATTGGATCGGTTGGAGTTACACAAGCTGCTATCGCCAAACTTTCAAGCTACCAAAATCGTATTAAATAAATTTTTTAAATAACAGATTTTGATTAAATACAACTTACCAAATTTATTTTTGGAATTATCCACCAAATTATTAGTCCACTGGCAGCCCACATGTATGTCATCACTGGCAAGAGCAAAATAATTAATGATTTCCACTCTTTGGCAAGATATGCTCTACATATAATTAAAAATTTAGAAAAAAAGAAAATCACAATTTAACAAAAGATTAATGAGAAAACTAACTTTGGTAATGCGACTCCAGAACACATAACCTATAATAAAGGATAATTCAAAGTTAGAGTTAGAAAAGAACAATAATTCGATAACGACGACAATGATGATGATTATGATGATGATGATGATGGTTAAATAAAATCAATTACATACTTGAATGGCAATAACAATACGCGTAAATTCAAAAGTAATATCATCTTTTGGGCCCCAATGAAAAGGATCAAGTAATCCTAAAGCTATTGGACCGAGTATTATACCCACTATCACAGAGACAACTATTAAAATCATAAAAATTATTAGTTAGTGAACGCGAATTTTTTTTTTGTACTATCAAAAAAGGAAAGATCTACTCAAGATTGCAGATGTGTAACGATCAGTTTGTTTTAAATAAGGCCGTTCCAACATATCGTCCCTCTTTACATTTTGACAAATAATTATAACCAAAAATTCTGATTTCCTAAAATTTTCCGTTTGATTTAACCCTCATGAGAGACGTTAGAAAATTATTGGAACGACCTAATCATGAATATATATATATATATACTTACGAGCTTCCGATAAATATAAACGTTCTTTAACAAAAAACGATACAAGACCGAATATAATTATAAAACCGCCAAGAACAGCAATCACAACTGATACTTCTTCAACATGTATTAATGGACTCATTTTTTTTTTTTATTTTGTTCGTAATGAAAAAAATAAAAGTTATTATTTAATAAAAAAAGTCTATTCTCAGAAAAAGTTTAAAATTGCAATTGTTATAAAGTATAAGAGTGAGCCCAAAGAACAGAAGAACAGTCCAATATCCTGTTTCCTGGATACATATAAAAGTTAACCCCGTAATATTTCCGTAAAAAAAAAAAAAAAAAAAAAATTTTTTTTTTGAAAATTTTTTTTATAAATTTTTGAGAAGAAAAAAATCGAGTCGATGTTATATAAAAGAAAACTCGGGAATAAAATACAATTATTTTAAGTTATTATATTGTAAAATATCTTAAAATATTGTAATAACGCCGTAAATAGTTTCGTAGAAAACACGTGATATAATGAAATCTAAGATAAGAGTTATACCAATAAAAGTAAAGATGCTCAGAAATAACGCCTATCAACCTTAAAATGTCACGAACTCACCAATTTATCATTCTTCTTTTTTTTAAAAAAAACATCCTACTTATTAACCATAAATGTTCGATCTTAATTTTATAAAATAGAGTAGAGAAGTAAAGATGATTAGGTTTAATAATAAAAAAAAAGAGGATTTTTATTCGCTACGTAAGCGCAGCAGGTTATGCAGCACCTATTAGGCTGATTATTGATCGACAATATAAAATAGTTAATTACCCAATTAAGAAAATTAGCATTCGCCTTAGATTTTTCTATTTTACTATTTTTTTCGAACGTTTAATTTATCATGACGATCAAAAGCACTTATCATTCGGATCTTTGAGGATACTTTGCTTAATATTAGCGCCCATTCTGCAAGATTAGGTCACTCAGGTTACTTAATTTGGGATAATTTATAATTTTAAAATAAAATTTTATTCACAATACAAAAGTTGACTCTTCTATATTCATTAATTAATAAAAAGGAGGACTCGGGAAATTAATTTGACCGACTTTAGAAATCATTCGCTTTTTTAAGGGCTTAAATAAACAAGATCAAATGCATGTGTAATACAGCTTAAAAAAAAAAAAAAAAATTATTCAGAATGAATAATTAATGTATTCTTATCTTCGAAACCAATCAACAAACTGCGATAATTTTTTTTTTTTTGTAAATATTTGCACAAAATTCTTTCCAGAATATAACATAAGCATAAAAATATGTGAATAACGCGGCTCATAACCATTTTAAGGAAATCTGATAAATTTAAAAAATCTGATAATTTTAAAAAATTTCGTTTTCCGACTGGATGTTTAACAAAATAACCATGTGAAGTGCTTTTTTATAACGGATCAAACCGTTTATTTCCTTTAAAAAAAGAAATATTGGAAGATGAATATTTGAAAATCAATTATTAATCTAATCAGATAATCAGATAAAAATTTAAAAACGGCAATAAAAAAGTAAAAATCATATTCTTGTAATTTACATTGAATGAATTAATTGAATGGATCAAATTAATTGAATGGGATGAAATATTTTCCGGATATCATTCTTTAATGTTCCCCTATTCATTTTTTTTTTTTTTTTTTTGATGATCAAATATTAAATATAAGTATAATTAATTATCCTTGAATTCAGAATGAAGAACTTTGCGAAAATTCCTCGTTCTTTGTTCTGACTTTTTTTTAAAAAAATTTCTCCTTATTATAATGGATCCTATTTCTTTTAATCAACGAGCGAATTTTGCTACGGCTTCACGTTTATTAGCAAGTATAATAAATGAAGAAATCGTAAATACCATATTTCTATCAAATAACAATAATATACCAATAAATGATTTCAAACAAATTAAAACATCCGGTGGAATGATTTTTGTTCTACCAAATTTCAAAAGAACAAATTTTAATGTTGAAAATTATATTATTTCGGTTCAAACTTTAAATAAACCCATGACATCATCTACTCAACATTTTGATAAAGTTGAATTCGTTGATCCATGGGACATGATTTTTCCTGTTGGTAAAATCAAAATTAAAGAAAATTTATCATTCCAAAATAATGATGTTAAATCTTCAATGAATTTCATTTTTTCATCTTATGATTCAAATGATTCAATTGAAGAAATTTCTGCTGTTGAATTGATGAGAATATTTGGAGTTTGGATGAATTTGGAAAATGATATTTCCAATCAACTTATCGCGGAAATTGATAGTTCTGTTCAATATCAAGGTAAATAAACACTTATTATTCTATTATTAATTTATCAATTTAACCTTTTCTTTCTTTTTTCTTTCCGATTAGAGATTACTTATAAAAATTATAAAGATCAGCTTTCTTTGAATTTCACATCAAGTGTTGAATGGGAACAAAGTTTACTCGAAGGTCATGCACTTCATCCGGTAATTAAACTTTTTTAAAATTCTTGGTCACGCGTTACTCACGCGATAACTTTAACATTTATTCTAATATCATCATCTTGTCATCGATAAAGATGCATAAAGCGCGTCATGCAATATCGCCAATTCAAGAAATTTTGCCAGGATCGTATGATTTCATGAATCCATTAATTCGTTTTATTGAAATTCCACTTGATAAAATGGTGATTAGAGGTCCATTTGAAGAAACCATTAAAAAAATCACGAAATTGTTGCCATCCCCACCACCTTTATCAAAAAATACAATTTTAATCCCAGTACATGAATTACAAATTCCAAATATTGAATCAAAATTTCCATTTGCTAACATTTTACCAGAAAAATATTCTATTAAAGCAAAAAGTCAAGCATCGCTTAGAACTGTTGTTATACCAGAATTAAATGATATAGCAATTAAGCTTCCATTGGGAATAAAAGTTACTTCAGCATTGCGTACTGTTACGCCTTGGTCAACTCATTCTGGAACAGCACTTGGAAGTATTATTGATAAACTTGAAATTGATCGAAATTTATTAAAAGTTTGTAAAGAATTTGCTGGTGTTTATCCTATAGAAAAAGATTTTGACATTGCTAAACATTCAACTTGTATTATACGTGAAGATTTTAATGAATTGAATTCTGATGGTGAACGTGTTATTATATGTGCTGCATTAGTTGAAAGAGATGAATTTGGTAAAAGTGTAGTGGAAAAGGTTTGGAATTTAAATACCGAACAAAAACGAATTGATTTTTTTGATAGGTAAGTAATTAATTTTTAATTTTTTTTTAAAAAAAAAAGAAGGGATGTTTTGTGTTTAACTTTCTTTATTGTAGATTCGTTTCGATTTTGTTTAAAGCATTCCTTCCACCAGTTTTCGTTAATGGATTTTCATTTGAAGCTCATTTACAAAATGTTTTAGCAAGATTTGATTCAAAAAGTGGAGAACTTGTTGGATTTGTTGTTAGAGATTTTGGTGGTATTAAACATCATCAGGATACACTTTTTGAAAGTATAGGAGAAAGAGTTGATGTATTAGAAGAAAGTTTTACTGAAGCAAAAGATTTCCCAGAGGTATGGCATGTTACGATGTTACAAATAATTTTTTTTTTATGATTAACCTCCTCTATTTAATAGGTTTATAAGATTTTGTATCATACATTGATATTATGTAATGTTCACCGTTTTGCTCGTGCATTAAATCTTCATTATAATGGTATTGGTTGGGATATCGCTAGAAAACATTTCAAACAAATAGTTCCACGGGATCATTTATTATATAAAACATTTCTTGAACAAGATAAATTTAATTATAAATGTCTTATGGAAATGAAATGTGATGGATTATATAGAGATGTAAGTATGATACAAAATTTAACATGATGTTTATGATGTTATTAATCTATATATATTTTTTTGTAGTATCTATATATACCAAAACCAAATTTGATGATGTATAAAGGAGAAAGAATTGAATTAAATTAAATTCATTAAATTAGTTATTATTGTTAATTGTTTCTTTTAAAGTTACATATTTATCATCAATAAAAAAGCTTGCAATTTTTGCTTAACGAAGCAGTTCCTCTTTAAAAGTATGAATGTAAAGTAATTGAATATAAAGTAATTGAATATAAAGTAATTGAATGTAAAGTAATTGAATGTAAAGTAATTGAATGTAAAGTAATTGAATTTAAAGATTGATATTTAAAGTAATAAAATATAAAGTAATTGAATTTAAAGATTGAATTTTAAAGTAATTAAATATAAAGTAATCGAATTCTTCTTTAATTGAATAAAATGATAAAAAAGTTTATTACGCACTTTTTTTTTTTTAAAAAAAAAAAAGTTTTAAAATGTTTAAAATATTTATATACATAAATAAAAAATTTTGTAAATAACTGCAAAATTTAAATTTATTTAATTTATTGGATGCAACAAAAAAAAAAAAAAAAAAAAAAAAAAAATTTTTTTTTTTTTTTTTTTTTTTTTTTTTTTTTTT
>QZLH01000246.1:2356-14137 GCA_003833135.1 Oehlia diaphana | reverse complement strand
AATTAAGTAACTCGTAACTAATTAAGTAATTCGTAATTATATTTACGTAACGTAATTTCGGAATACGAAATTTAAAAAACAATTACTGATACAACTATACATATATACTTTTCTTAGCTTTTAAAATATCATTAATTTTTTTTTGGCATTGTATTTATTAATTTTGTACATTTCTCTAATGATGTTTCATTTTATATCTTTGAAATATATTCTTATAATGCATCTTTACCTCAATTTTCATATCCAGTTATTTAAAATAGCAGTTTACATCATTTTAAAAGTGGTCAATCAGATTTAAATCTGAAGATTAAGGTGGCTAATCAAGTAATTAGATATTATTATTTAAAAAGTAGCTGAATTGAAAATATTAGTAAATATATATAAGTTAAAAATATATAAATAAATATTTTTTTTTAGTATTAATAAATCAATTTTTTAGTTTAATTAATTAAAATTTTTAAATTTTTTCAAAATTTTCTTTTTTAGTTAATTAGTTCTTTTTCTTTATAGAGTTTTTGTCTAAAGATACTAATTTTTTCATTTTCTTTTTTACATTTATTTTTATAATATTTAGAGAGTAAAATTATATAACAACTTTTTAAAAAAAAAATTTAGGAATTTAAACATTTAATATATAAGTTATTATAAATTATTCAAAAAATCATTCTTTGAAAATTTTTTGGAATATAAAAATGGCTAATTTATTTAAAATTTAACATAACTTATTTTAAAAATATTTAAATTTAAAAAATTTTTTTTTTTATAAATTTTTATTATAAAATAAAAGTTTAATCTTAATTATTGTTTATTATTATTTGCCAATTTTGATTATGTTATTTAAAAATACTTATTTATCTGAATTTTTAAAATTATATTCAATATAATTAGAGTAATTAACTATTCAACTAGTAATTTAATTAAAATTTTATTAACAAAATTAAATATACCCTTAAAATTATTTTAGACTCATAAAATAAGTAAAATTTAAATTTAATTATAATATTTTAAATTAGTTTAATATTTTATATAGTAAATTACTGTATATAAATTAAATGAATTATAATATTTTAAAAATTATATAATATTTTAAAAATTATATAATTTAAAAGAAATAATCTTATAGGTAAAAGTTTTAAGATTGAAGACAAGAAACTAGATTAGTACTGTCACACCATTCTCTGATTCTCTGAACAGTATTCCAAAATTAGCGTATGATTTTTTATTTTATATCAAGCTTTATCAAATATTTCTGAGTTCTTTAAATTTTGCGACCATTTGTCACCCTTTATTTCGTCACAGGAAGCTTCTGGTTAAAATTAGAAATTTCATCTGATTTCATAATATACAGACATTTTTACTCCATGCCGAGAGAAACTCGGCATAACTCTAACAATATGGTTTTACCACTTTACGGAGTTTTACCGAATGTACGAATGTACCGTCGGAGGTGTCCCGTATATTATGAAATGACCCGTGATATACATCTTTTCTAATAACCTCGACTTTCCGAATAACCCGAGTACCCGACAATCCCGATAATAAAAATCGAAATTTTGCTATAAAGGTTGTAAAATTATTGTTTATAGAGTATTTGTTAATAAATTACATTGCACGAGTTTAATATTTTTTTATTTTAGATTTATACTTATAATAAAGAAATTTCATATTTTTGGCCATTTCTTTTTGGAACTACCATGTTCTTCTTAATCTAACTTCTTTCTTAAGAAATATAACTAGTTAAATAAATTCTGGAATTTACTAGGGAGGTGACACACATATTACGTCGGTAGTTAAAGGTTTTAATACAAATAGTGCAACGTCAGGGGTTGAGTTTATATGACGTAAATAAGTGTCATTCCCTTAATATTTTTGATTCAAATTTTTGAATTTCAGTTTTTAGAATTAGAAATTCTGATATTTTCTACAAGTTTCTTTCAAAATCTTCAAACTACTCGACAATAAGCAACACTATAATAAAAAAAAATGGTCGAAAGCACTAGGATAAATGGCAGAAGGATGTCGGTTTAAAAGCCAAAAGTCATAGAAAAGTCTTACAGTTAAGGAAGTGTAAAATTAGTCATTTGAAAGTGCCAAATCTTCCAAAATATGTAACAAGCACAATTCATAAAGTTGTATACTCCATTATAAAAAATCGCGCTTATCACCATTCAATCGCACGCAGAAATTCAAACGATGCTATGCTGTACTATCACTAGTTACAGATATTTCTATACGGGACCAAACCAGCCAAATAGCCAAATGACCAAAACTAGTAGTCTTAATTTTCCATATTTATACACTCGTATAAAATTTGGGCAAGACTTATTGAATTTGATCAACTCAAATTGGTACCAAATTTGCACTTAAGTTTTATCGTACCCTTGTTACAGAAATTACCGATTTGTTAGTGCGAATTGATAACATCTCTTGAAAAAATTTTGCGAGATTATGTAAATCCGTTATATCTATTTATCCGACATACCGTTTTGGATATTACAATAAACATACAGCAATCCGTCGGTCAAAGTCCGATATCCGAAATAGCAATTCACAAGTTGATCGCTGCACTCCTATTTTTATCACGTGTATTTACCACGTGATATAATCTTCTACAAGGTTGAAATACTCTAAAAAACGAATATTAAGAGTTATCTAAATAAATATTATATACCTGATTTAAGTATTGATAATCTTTCTTAAATCTGTTTCACTACAATAGAATACATTAAAATAATTTATTTGACACGAAATTTACTTGATCCGTATTTGGAGAACAACTATTAAAGCTTATGTACTGAATATAGTTATAATAATAGCATTATTAAAGTTTAAGTAAAATCTCGAAGACTTACATTAAATATAATTTCAGCCTAAAAAAAAAAAAATTAGTACAAACTGGTATAACTATATGAATACTCCGTTTATCTGTCTTTATCTTGTTCTTTATTATATTTATTCTCTTTTTATTCGAATATTCTTTTATGATTAAAGTCAGACTCGATATAACGAACCAATCAAATTTATAGTTTGATATAACAATTTTAATAAAAATATCACATAGTTGTTAGTTGTTACACCAAATCCTGGCTGTATTTTAAAATTATTTGTCCGAATATATTGTTATAAATTAATATTGAATAGACGAGTATGTTATATTTTTAATTATTATAAATTGGTAATAGAGAATATTAAACTTAGTAATCGCTATAAGTTCTATAAATTGGAAATAGATCCGATATTGACATTTATGATAGATCTTCATCTTTGCAATATCCGTTAGTATATCTTCTTTTTTTACACGTATTAGGAAAGGTAATTCAGTTTTGAGTTAGTTTATCAACGGAGATTCATTCTATATTAATAAGATTATTTTGATTTTATCAAAGCGAAGAAATAATCACGTGACTATTCACCAATTGTCTCTTATTCTTTTGTTACACGCTGGCTACACGTCAAACGCGTATTTGTATAAAAAAATGTGCACATAGCAGATCTAACTCCATTCTTCCATTAATAGTTTCTTTGTAGAAGTTGAAATTACTTTCATTCTTATTGTTGAACTTTTTAATATTTCCTTTTTTAAAAGCCTGATTCAAAGATTGAATTTTTGTGTAATATCTTAAATAAAACATATATAGATCTATACTAATAAAGTATTAAAAGAATAAAAAAAAAATTAGTTTTAAGAGTTTTGAAATCAATCAGTTACAATACATAACTACTATGTTGATTACTATGCATATATGGCATATATGAAAGAAACAGTGGCAGCCCCTTAAATTATTTAATGTAAATATGCATTAAATTCACAAGATCGTGGCGTTCTATTGTGTCATGATCATGCACATATATAGTTAATCGATTAGTTTTAATTGGTATGTTAACAATAAATATATATTTTTAGTTACTCGAATTAAAATTTACATAGTGATCTAAAAAATTTATAAAAAGGCAGAAAAATTTTTTAGTGAAAAAGTGGTTCTGAACCCACAAACAAAAAAAAAACAAAAAAAAAAAAAAAAAAAAAAAAAATTATCAAAAAAAAAATTTCGTTTTCTGGATTCGAAATCGAATTGACGCGTGTTTTCGTTTCTTTATTCAAAGAACGATTGAAGATTGAGTCCGGCAGATCAACTTCGGAGTGGTAAGCTTACGATGCCAACAATCTCTTTGTGGGTCAATTAATATGTTTATTAATAATAATTTTGAAAATTAGGTCCAAAATTCACCAAACTACGATCACCGCACTCTCGATTATTTCTTAAGAAAAAAAAAATTTTTTTGCATTTAGTTTGTTAGTTCATATTTTATTAAGTTATCTTTATTAATTATATATGATACTTCTTAAATTTTTGGGTTATAATAAAATTATAAGATCTCATAAGCACATGTTAAGGTATTGTAATTAAGAAATTTCACAACAATAGGGCGGTAAAGAATACTTTGTATTTAAACGTTTTGTTGTATATATCAGATATTATTAAAATTTGTAAATATCTACGACGTTAGAATCTAGTTATCTAGTTTATTTCATAAATAAAAAAATCGGAAATTATCGGAGTTTAAATATTATATTTATTGCTTCGATAAAATTGATGTGTAACATATTATTAATTCGCGCGCAGTAAATTTCACATTAGCACTGTAAAAAAAGTCTATCCTTTTTATATATTCCGCCTTTTTTCCGTAAAAGGCTCATATTTCCGGAATTAATAGCCTTATACCACGGAATTTATCAAATTATTTACATTTTCCGTGAATGATCCGTGAAAGGCTCATTTTTACGGAGTTTTTACAGAAATAACGGATAAAATTTTTTATAGGGGAAGTAATAAATTGTATATTTGATCTTACCTAAATACGTTAAATACATTGATTTAATTTAGCACAAGAATATGAGTACATTGTAAAAGCGCCATTAAAATCCGCATTCGGTAACTTACGAGTGAAAAAAATAAGGTTTACAATATACTGTATCTAATTTTTGAAAATTACGCGAATTTTGCATCTGATTGGTTTAAGCTGCGAATCTTAATCATTCGATTTTATTAATAATACCGCTAACAGGAAAGATGGGATCAATTTCACCCGTAATCAACGCGGAAGTTTTTTGTAAATCAATGTTGTTAAAATTATGCAAACGTAAAGTTTCATCGTATATTTTAAATGAATTAGCTTGTGTTAATAATTATATCTCATAGATGATACATAATATGTGAACGAAATAATAATATTGGCCAATCAGGTTCCAGAAAAAAATTTCCAAAAAATATAGTTAAATTTTAAATATACTTAAAATACACTTAAAAATTGTCAATCTAAGTATCACTCAGCTGATTAGTTTCGGCTGGCTGAATTCTTCGAATAACAGCATGATAGTTAAATGTATTTAAATTATATTTAAAATAGCCTCATGTAGGTAAGATGTAGAGGTTTATTTTAGGAAAAGTAACTAATAATTGATTTTAATATCTCATATTTTAGCAATTATTTATTATAATTAGAACAGTATAATTAAGGCAGCATTTTGAAAATTTTTATTAAATTATAAATATTTTATAAATTTCTATTTAGTTTTTTTTAAAAAAATTGTTCCTTTCTTAAAGGGAGTAGGATGGCTTTATTGAATTCACTGGTACAGTAAGTCAAAATACATAACAAATTAGTCTCCTACCTGCCTAAGTGCAATGGCAAATATACCTCATAAGTATCTTAACCTTTTTTCTTTTTTGATATACTTTTATAATTTCAAGTTAGTTTAATAAAATACAATATTAATTAATTACATATAATAAAAATATATTTACTTATAAAATATAAAACAATAAAAGCAATATTTATATTATAATTATTTAATACTTTACTAACTATTAATAATACATTTAAAATAAAAATATATACAAAAAAATAGTATTTTATAATATATAATTGTATTATAATAATAAAATAAAAAGTAAAAAATTACAAATTTAATTTGCAAAAAAAGTATATTTAAAAAAAAGTAAAAAAAAAAATAACAAAATAAAAATATAATTAATTATAAATGATTATATAATTAGAATAATTATTAATCAAATAATATTAGATAGCTATTTATTATTATTAATATAAATATCTTTTATTTTAAATTAAAAAGTTTTTAATTTCTTATAAAAAATAGATTAGTTTTTAATTTAATATTAAAATTGCAGTATTTTTTTAAAGCCAAGATTGATCATTTATATAATCTTAAAGTTGTTAACAGATGAAAAAGTTTATTGATTTAATAAATAAAGTAAAGATGGTAAAATATGAGTTCATTGAGTGAAATTCATTAAACTATTGTACATATTATAGGTTATTTTAAAGAATTTTTTTAAGTGCAAATTATACGCATACTATAATCTTTTGAAAAAATTTTATTATTATAGCAAATTTAAATTTAAATATTAAACAAGTTACATTAAAAATAAATAGTGAAGAGTTGTTATATTAGGAAAAAATGGAAAAGGTAATGTCTAGTTGAATTTTGAAGAAATAATTGATAAAGGAGAACAACCTATTGGTTTTACTATATGTAAAAATTGTTCACAATTATTTAAATATGATTATAAAACAAGTACCTCAAATTTAAAGTGTTATAAATATCCTTTTAATGAAAAGTAACCAAAGATTACAATATTTTGGAAAAAAAAATAAATTCCTACTGCTACCAAAGAAATAATTTCAAAAAAATTAATTAATTTAGTATGTAAAGATATAAGACCATTTGAAATAATTGCAAATCAGGGTTTTAGAGAATTTGCATAGGAGATGATTAATATTGATGCTATATATAATAATTTACCAATTGATAATTTATTTTTTTACCTAACAATTCTTTTAAGAAATTTAGTAAAAAAAGCAGAAATAATTAAAAATGATTTTACTTTAAAATTAAAATATGTTTTTAAATTATTTGGTAGAACATTTATTATAGGAAAATTAGTTACATTTCTTTTACTCTTCATTATATTGATAAGAATTGGCAAATATATGGTAGTCAAAGTTTTCAGATGTTAGTCATATAGCAAAACAAATTAAAAAAATAATATTAGATATTTTAAATAGTTACAACTATATTACCAGATGTTACAATGAAAAATTCATATTTGTTACTGATTCTAGTACTAATTTTGTTGTAGCATCTAGAGCTTTTAATTACATATCCTATTTTGCTCATAAGTAAGTTATTTTTTTTGTTAAATTATTTAAAATTTAAGAAAATATATTCTAATTTTTAATTATTCTATAGAATTAATACAGTTTTATTAAACTCTTTTCAAGATAAAAACTCTGAAAAATATCCCTTTTTAATAAATACATTTAAAGAAAATAAATTATTAATTACATATTTTAAGCAGTTATTTTTAAATTTAAAATTGAAAAAATTACTCAAGTAAGAGTTAGAAACTAGGTAAAACAGTAAATTAATAATGTTAGAATTAATAAATGATCAGTTAAAGCAATCAGAAATATTCTAATAAAAAAAAAAAATAAAATAAAATAAAAAATATTGATCTCAATATATTACAAAATTTTAAGAAAATTTCATAAAGCAAGTAAATTTTTGAAAGAATCTAAGTATCTAACATTATATATGATCATTTTATGATATAAAGCTTTATTGAACCATTATAAAGCTGACCTATTAGATAACAAAAAATGAAAAATTAAAAATATACAGTATGGGCCAATGTAAAAAGATTGGTACCTCAAACATTGCATTGATAAAAAAAAATTTTTATTACTATATGTAAAAATTTTTTTTTTTTATTTAATTATTAGTATGTATTGGGAAAGATACGACATAAATATCATATCATGTCACGTGATCTCTATCAAAACTACTATAAGCGTCAAATTCTTCTTCAATTAATTGTATATTTTCATCAAATTCAAAATATTTTTTAATATCTTTAAAAGCTCTTCTCCGAAGTCCTACAATAACTTTTGAAGAAATTTTTTCTTTAAATATATTTTGAAATGTATTTTTAACAAATACAAGGTTTGGATGTGGACTTAAGAATGTAACTTCACCATTCACAACTGACCAAACATCTTCAATAGGTTAGTTCGCAATCATGGTAAGGAGGGGTAAAATTAACTTCATGTTTATATTATTCTGTAAATTTAATACAAGAAAATGGAACCTTTTCTTTATTTATTTTAACCAGCTTCAAAAGTTCTGATTTTTTTAATTCATCAGAAAAGGCAATATTATGAGAATTTAATCATTCAATTGTAATTTAGGACAACCGTGCATTTTGTGTAGTGTAAAAATATTGTCTCTATGGCTTTTCCGGTTTGAAATCACTCTCCTAACTGTACTTTCCCTTATGCCCAAACATCTCAGCAACATGCTTGCGTAATATGACCTTCTGATGATCTTTCTTTTTAAAGTTAGTCTCCAAAAAATAAATGTAAACATTAATTATCATCAACTTTTTATTATCAGTTAGTAGTGCATTGCTTTATTTTGTAAAGAAACTATCTATGGTAGGGTAAAAAAATATTAGTAAAAAATATTTATTCGAAGTCATTGTAATATATATATTTTTTTCAGCCCATCTTGTTTTAGTCATATGGTATTTTTCTTGGTATAAATCCTTTTCTTTTCAGGTGAAGTACCAATTTTTTTGCACTGGCCCATATATAAAATTGCTGTATTTTTTGATTCTAAAATAAAATAGCTTAAAATTTAGAAGAATCTAATATTAAATTAGTCAAAAAGTAAATTAAAAGTCAATATGCTAATATCTCTTAAACTGTATTGTTAGCAAATTTACCCGCAATTTCTAAATTAGGATAAATGACCTTATAAAAAATTCTTAAATTTTGGCCAGATTATCACATAATTTTGCAGCCAAATTGATCTACATTCTGGTTATATTGGATGAGAAATTAATCTGTAAAAATAGTATCAGAATTTTTATATAATGAAATCTAAACTTTTCTTATCATATTTTTTTTTCTATTTGAATATTTATTATAACTTTTTATTTACATTATAAAAAATTTTGCATTATAATAAACAAAATAAAGATAAAAAAAAATTAATTTTTATGAGTATATAATTAAAATACGTAATAAATTTTCATTAAGGTTCTATATAAAGTCAAAATCCTACTTTTAAACATCAAATATCATATTAACAAAAGTTATTTCTCATACTGAATTCTACATATTCTATTAAGCTTTTATATAGCTACAATTAATTATCAATGAAATCGCCAAAGTTAAGTGCAAAGATTTTTAAAATTTTGTAATTATCTTAAAATACAACTTTTGACCAATAGGTAATTTTCAATTTTCTAATATATAATTAATAAATAATAATAATTGCTGCACAATATATAATTTAAACTATTTTGAAAAAAAATTTTTATTAAAATTGCTTTTTTTTTCATAAAATTAGATGAGAGCTAAAATTTGGTAAAATTGCAGGCAAATTTGCCCACAATTACTTACAGTTTAAGGGACAACAAATAAAGATGATGAATCAGATGATTTAACAGCTACTATTCAAGAAAAGCCAATTAAAAAAATGTAAAAAATAAAAGAAACTAATGTAGATTTCAGCTAATATTATAACTCAAGTAATAATGATAATAATAAAAATGAAGTTGATTAATATATAAAGTTTAAAGTACCAAAGAATAAAAATCTGGATGTATTAAAGTGGTGAAAGAAATATAGACTTGAGTTCCTAAAACTTGCAATTCTTTGTACTTATTATCTCTCACTTTCAGCTTTAAGTACATCTAGTAAAAGAGAATTTAATAAAGCAAATCAAAATAATTAATGAATATTATACAAGTTTAAAATCTGAAACAGTAAACAGTATTTTAGTATTATATAATGTACTACAATAATTTTTTATTTTATTTTATATTTATTAATAAATGTATTTACTAACAGTAAATTACTATACAAAATTTTTATTTATAAATAAATATATTATTTCAAATTATTAAGTTTTTATATTGGTTAAAATTATTAAATTACTGTGATACAAAATTTATATTGTAATCTACATTATATTTTTACATTATAATTATAAAACTTTAAAATTTTTTATTACATATTTTTAATATTCACAATTTTTATTATATAGGCACTTTGCAATAGAAAGGGATGAAATTACTAAAAAAAATAAAAAATAAGTTAATATAAAATCTGAACAAATTATAGCATTTAGAATATTTTTAATATATAAAAGAAAATTTGAATTTTTCAGTAATTTTGTCCCTTTCTACTGCAAAGCGCCCATATATATATATTTTTTTTTACAAGGTAGTGCAATTCATGAGTTTATTAGTTATATGGAATTACATTTCTGCTATAAGCATAACTAATCTATTAAAACTCTGAACCAGTTCTTCATCATATAGATTGCTCTTGTACTTTACCATCACCAATATGAAAATCACCTATTTTATGGCTTTAGTATATGCTTTCACTACCCTCTAAACAAAAAGAAAATTATATGTGTATTTATTATTTTGATATTATTATATATCTTTTAAATTATCCTATATTCTTCTCTAATAAACTAATTTATATATTGTCTTATTTTCTCAAGAGAAATTGATCATTGTTCAATATTCATTATATTTGAGAATTTTCTTTCCTTTAAATTATATGTATCATCTTCTATTTGTTGAGTTAGAATTCATTCATATGCAATACATTGATATGCTAGTATTTTCTTCTTTAGGTCTTGCTTCTTGATCCCTTTTGTGCATTCCCATTCTGTACAATTTTTATTATATTAAATATCAACATTTTTAAATAATTAGTGAATTTCGTTTTAACTATTTATAAATAAATAATTATTATTATTGAATTTCTTGATTTGCCAAAAATTACTACACAAAAATGATCTATATATAAATTTATTTTAATTTGCCAAAATTCATTATACTAAAATATTTACATTTATATATTAAATAATTATAAAAATTTTGGATTAGGATATTATAAATCAAGGCTAGGCTAAGTTAGTATAAAATATATATTTAAAACCTGGACTAGGCTCAGGTCAGCATATATTTATATATTATTTTTAGGTTAGGATAATTTTAAAATATGAGCAAATGTAGACCTTTACCTATAGAAATCATAAAAGTTTAACTTTTTACATTACTTTTTTATTTTTGATGTTTTTTAATGGTAATATGATTCATATTAGTATTAGTTCTGTAGTTTATTAAGCTTAAACTATAGAGCCTATTAGGGCTAAAATTCATATGAGTTGTATTTATATAGTATTATAACTATTTGATTAGAATTTCACAATTTGATACATTTAACATTTGATTTGAATTTAATTTAAATTTAACAAATTCAAATTAGCTTAATTTAATTTGATTTGAATTTGATTTGAATTTGATTTAAATTTAATTTTATTTAACAAATTCAAATTAGTTTCATATTCAATTTGATTCAATTTTGAGGCATCTATACCTAACTGTATATATACAGTAGCTCACAAAAATAACACAACCATTAAACATAACATTTCAAATTAATGTAATTTTATAATCGTCAAATAAATAATAATAAATTTGAATTTTATTTTATTGTCAAAACTAATATTTCCATATATGTATAGTTCACATGCTGGTTTTATCATATGATTGGCAGTATGACCACAATTTATCCATTTTAGGTGTTGCGTTACTTTTGCGGTTTTCAAATATATCCTCTTTTGGAAAAATTAATACTGAAAAAAATATGCTAACTAATTTTATAAAAATA
>QZLH01000245.1:55545-74528 GCA_003833135.1 Oehlia diaphana | reverse complement strand
CGGCAAGCAACCTTAATCATATCATCTTTAGTTTGCTATAGATAATTTAAAATAAATTAATTTAATAATATTAATTAAAAATGATAATGAAAAAATTCTTACCTGTTCAATCGTTTGAGTATTGAATAAAGTAACTAAACCAGATTTAAACTTATTTAAATCTTCATGACTTACAATAGTTTCACTTTAAAATTTTATTCCATACATTCGTTTAACAAATGTCAATAGTGTTTGTTTACCACTATATACTGCTTCAATTGTCCTATTGATCTGTTCTGTAAATTGTTCGTAATCCATGGAAATCTGTTTGTAATGTTTTCGGAAATATGACCAGCATCAATAAAACTTAATTGCCATTCTGTGCACATCTAATTTTTAGATAAATCATCTATTAATTTATCTTTTTTAGTTTTTTCCAATGGAAGAGTGTTAATAAATTCAATATATTTCTTAGCCATTTTAATGACAGTTTTTTCAGTTTGACTACGACCTACAATTTTAAATGCTAATGCTATTGGATATCTAAATAATAAAATAATTAATTTAGTTATCAATTTTAATAAAAAAATTAATATAATATATAACTTACCTGAATTTTGCAGGTATCTGCCATTTATTTAAATTTTCACTAAAAGTTTTCATAATATGAAACCAACATAAAATTGGTTTATGTGAAGCATTTTGGATAGCAAGTTTAGATGGTCTATGCTTATCAATTAAAATATATGGCTTCCAATTATTATTTTGACATTCACGAACTCGTTGAAACCCGTTTTCAGATAAAAGATTTTTATAGTATCACTTATGTTCACAGAACTCGTTATCACATGGGATATTTTTTTAATAGCGTCAATAGCCAATTTTATAGTATGATGATTTTCCTTATTAAATAGCGCTGTCACCAGTACCTGCCACATACCGATAAACTAGATTCATCATTTACAAATACATGTATCCTTGCTTAGTTTAGATTTTATTTGTTTATAATTCATTCAAAATTTCAAACTGCGATAATTCCTCCTAATGTACTTTATTCATTAACATGATTTTATTTATTTCATTAAGTTTATTTTAAAGGTTGATTTTATTAATGGTTAATCATTATCTAATATAAAGCCATATTAGTGACTCCATATTAACAACTTGATTGGTTGATTTTTAATTAAATTTTTCTAACTGAACTCTAACCAGCTCCCTCTTTTCAACTAAAGCTGAAATCTCGATCTTAAATATCTTTTTAAGTTACTGCGGTAAATTGATTAACTCTTGATTGTCTATCTAAAACTTAACATTTTCATTACAATTTACCATTTTCCATCATTTGTCCAGACTGTCCATAAATTGTTCAGACTGTCCATAAATTATCCAGACTGCCCATAAATTGTTCAGACTGTCCATAAATTATTTGGACTCCCTCAATTATTTGAACTGTCCATAAATTATTCAGACGCCATAAATTATTCAGACTGTCCATAAATTATTTAGACTGTCCATAAATTAAATTTCCATAAAATCTCCTTCAATATTTCGTTATTTCATTGTCATAATACTAATCTATTTATACTAAACTAATAATAACTAATCTAATAATATAAATGATTAAGTATAAATAACTAAGCTATAAATAAATATTACTATAAATAAACTATTGTGTAACTACAGTAATATATTTTCTAATTATTTCAGTTAAATATTCTTCCATCAGCTGAATGTTTATCCATGTTCCATTCGGTATATTATTCATCCTTCGGGTAATTATTCTTCTGATCACGTGATTATCTCGATATCTAGGGTTACAGCGCTAATATATATATTTTATTTATAATTTAATAAATTACAATAAATTATATACTAAATAATTTAATATATGTCAAATTTTACTTACCAAATGCAATAGGCAATCTGCAACCAGCACTATTCTCAGTAACAATTGATAATACCAGTACACAGTCCAAATCTAAATCATATTTACCATCTATTCTGATACAAATTTTACCATAATCACAAGCATTTTTTAACCAAAACTCATCAGAAATTGTAAGTTGATAATATCGATCAGGTGAATCAGCTAGTTGATTAATGTCTGCTATTTGATAATATAATATAAAACCTTGAGATTTTAATATATTATTTACTAAACTATTAAGCTGAGTCCAAGGACCAGTATCATCCTTTAATTTCTTATCATCTCTGGCAACGAATTGCCAAAGTTTGTCATTATTACATATTATACGTTGGCTTGCTAATGCATTGTTAATTACTTCTTCTGATGCACCATTAAGTAATGTTAATAATTTTGCTTTTATCCCTTTGGCTGTCCTGTGGTCTGCTCTTCTGCTTAATGCTATCAAATCTCTGACAGAATAAGTTAAATTTATTCTTGAAATTTTAGGAATATTATTATTGTGAAATGTATGATGAGTTCCTTGAATGGTAATTTGCAATGGATTTCTAATGATAGTCAAGATAACTGACATTCAGAAATAACTCTGACACTACAATGGTGCATATCATTTCCATTTTTCAAATTATTTCATAAATTATAATTTTCGCAATTTTTCATTACATTTTCCAACACTACCGCATAATTTTTGACAGTTGCCTCCATCATCTGAACCCAATACCAACATTGTTAGTTTTTGGCTAATCCTAATTCAATTTGAGAAACCCAAATCTCTTCCTAAACTGGTTAAAACTAAAACATCATCAATACGATTTGTTGATTTTACCGTTCCAGTTTTAGTTTTCCATGCTAAGTAATCTATTGCCCCTTGTACACGTTCTACCGTTAAGATTCCAGCTTTAACAAGTTTAGGAGTAACTTGTCTACTTTGATTTTTTAAGCGATGATTTTTTAAAAGATTTGCATTTGATATATACCATTCCGCAGCACGACCAAATGGTACATTTACTGAGCCATCATCATTGTATTTGATTTGATTTTCGTAAGTTTCCATATTATAATATATAGTAACGTTATACAAATTTATAAAAAGAAATTATTACAAATAATTATCACGTAAAAAATATAAACAAGGTTATAAAACGCAATTATAAAAACTATTATATAATAAAGAAAAAAATATCAAAAGAGAAATCAAAATTTTTGGAAAAGAAAAAAAATTGAACCATTTGTCATGAGAAGAAAAGTATTATCTCTGTAAAAAATCTGATCCGTGTTTATCTTTCCATGTTTTTTCCGTGAATGTATCATTTTCATGGAATTAATAGCCTTAAATCATGGAAATTTCATCTCGATATATCATTTTCATGGAATTTTTACGGAAGACACGGAGAAAAAATGGAAATATTCGGATAAAAATTTTTTATAGGGTATGTCATATGTGAACGCGTTAAATGTTATACAATGATACATTAACTTGTTTAGTATAAATTAAATAAATAAAACGTGATACTATCGAATAATCAAAAATGATACATTTTTTTTCAATAATCAAAAACGATAGAATTTTTTTTTCAATAATCAAAAATGATACATTTATTTTTTCAATAATCAAAAACGATACAACAGTTTGTACAACTAACTTCTATAATCAAAAAGCATCATCACCTCCTTAATCAAAAACGATATATTTGCTTTTTTATTACCTTTTTTTAACTATAAAATGTTTTACAATACCAATTAAATTTTATCAATTTTATCACATAAAGTTCTTTAAAATAATACAATTTTTATGCTGTATTTTTATTATACTGTACATTACATGTCAAATTCATCATTCTCCTCAAATATTCTATTTACTAAAGCCTTTGTATTATAAATTTATAATCCATATTTCTCAACTGACTTTAATTTCTTATTTTGCTATGTTAATCTATATAGAAGTGTTAATTTGTTTAAACACGTTTCATACATAAAAGCTTATTTAACTTTCAAAATAGGTTTTAACAAGCTATTATTTTAACTTTATTATGACATTTAACAATTATAATAACAAGCTGAAACTAAAATGCAAAATGTTTAAACTATTTCATCATTTAGCTTCAGTTAAGTCGGCATCACTGCATCACTAGTTCTTCCTAATATTTAACAGAAAATGGCTTGGTACTTAATAAAAAGGGCTTAAAATTTAATAAAAATGACTTTGAATTTGACAAAAATGTTAGCATTTAACAAAAGTAGCTTGGTATTTAACAAAAAAAAAAAAGCTTAGTGTTTAACAAAATGGCTTTGTATTTAACAAAAAAATGCTTAGCGGGCCACAGTACCTCCATGCACAGTACCTTACAAAAAAGAACTACCGATTTTATTATTTAAAATAATTTAATAAATACCTAGGTATTACGCATGATAAAATACCCAATTATTATACAGTAATAATAAAAACTCATGCAATGGTGGGGGTATAAGGTCAAAACCTCTGAAATCTGTATCATACCCGGGGTACTGTGGCCCCCGTTATACGGTAATTAAAAATGGCTTGATACTCAACAAAAAAAGGACTTAGTATTCAGATCTTAATTAATTACAGATTATATGATAGCCCAACAGGATAATATTTACAAATAATTAAATATACAAAAAAATTATAAAGGGATAATAATTTATATTAAAAAAAAATAAATACTTTTAAAAAAATATTAAAAAATGTTAAAATATTATATTTGAAAAATTTTATATTAAAGAAATCATGCAGTTCATAAATATTTTTTTTATGTTTAAATGGGATTTGGGATGTGATGGGACTCTCATCCCATTTATTTGGGCGGCAAGTATAAGCGGATCTAAGCGTAATGAAAGTCTAAAATGTAATTAGAAATAAATCTATTTGTATTGATTTAAAATTCTAATAATAAATCTTATGATCGAACCAATTTAGCAAAAGCACACAAATTCTTTCTTCTGAGTTCAAAGATCCTATCTTAATTATTTGAAGTTCGGCTCTAAATGTAAATAATAAAAATAAAGGGCATAAGATAGTGTTTAAATTTTTCAGACATACAAGAGTTGATGTATATCATTTTCTAGAAGATTGTAAGATTTAAAACCATACTAACGGATAATTTGCAAAATAATTTTATAATTTTAATCTTGCAAAAGGAATTTGAATCAAAGCCAAAGATGAATTTTAAAAATACGCGTTTTAACCATTTAAGGTGTTAATGTTAACAATACAAGAATCTATAATTTGTGATTATCGGTTCAAGTTGAATGATTCTCCATATTCTATAATAGGACGAGAATTTGATGAGAAGGAAGAGAACTATTCGTATAGTATTCGTATCAGCTAATGATTATTTCCTTATTAAAGATTTTATTAATTCAAAATTTGTAATACGTTTATCATTTAAACTTCAGTATGAAATATATTAAATTATTCACATTTATATATCATCATTAAAAATTTCCCTCCCCTAAGAAGTAGAAAACATTTCACAAAAAAATTATAATATCGACCGAATCGCAATGTTTTCGCTTAGTTGGCTAAGCCGCTGTCTAAGGCTTAGCAAGAACAAACATTAATTTACATGATATGTGTATGCATGAGAAAAATGTTTTGACTGGCATATGCACTCATGACGAAAATTTTCTCTGACCATTCATTAATTATTTTGGACATTTACGCCAAAGTTTCCATAGTTGGCAAATTTACTAATTGAAATTTATGATCGGTTTTTTTTGTATAACGCTTAATTAAGAAAGTAAACGTAAAATTAAGGAATCTTATGTTTGAATAAGCTTCTATAAGAATCTTTTTCAAAAAAAAAAAAAAAACCACGTTTATTTTGATTGGTTTGTCCGTTCCTTTCCAATGAACTATATGAACTATAAGCGAATAAGATGGAAGAATGAATGTTGTTGGGTACACTCTAAACAAATTTTTTATCAAATAGGAAATTAACTTGTTTTACTTTTTCCGCTAATTTTTTGTGCCAATCATCTTTTAGGTTTATTTAATTAACCTTTTCTGAAAATATCAAAATTTTTATGCGATTTAATCAAAATTGTTAAAATCATAATGATACCATGTGTAATAGTCAATAAATGGGATTTATAATCAACCGTAACCCACCCCTTGCAAAGACTTATTTTTCTCACCTTCATTTTTTCGTATCTTATCCAAAGAAACATGTTGTTAAACATACGTATATTATTATTGTTGTTATTAATACTTTCGCTTTTATCAATATTTTCTGTTGCTAAAAAGACTATTACGGATTTACTTTATGAAGATAAAAGATTTAGTAATTTAGTTAGAGCTTTACAACGTACTAGAATTCTTCACGAAATTAATCGTTATGAATCTGCAACTTTATTCGCACCTGTAAATGAAGCTTTCGAGGACGACCCTCTTATGACCAGAGAACGTATGTTATATCATTTTCTTATTGAAGAAATTAAAGGAGAAGAACTTAGGAAGAATGGTCTGCTGTTAAATACTCGTTTGAATATGGGAGAAAAACTTAATACTCTTGGACAAAAAGTTAAAGTTGAAGTTGAAAGTGATTCCAATATTGTCTATGTTGGTAATGGAAAAATTACAGAATTTGATAAAAAAGCAGATAACGGTGAGTGATGGCAAACTGGTATTTAAAAATTTTTTTTTTTTAAATTTAAATTGTGACCAATTAAATATACATTACTTTATATGAATCAAAGGAATTGTTCATGTAATCAATGGAGTGTTGGATACTCCTGTGGACTTATGTAAGTGATATATAACTTTTGATCGACTGTTTTTAATTTATTAAATTGATTTTTATATTCTTGTAGATACAACTTTGACTTCTATGGATCAACTTACAGTTTTTTCTGATTATCTTCGTATGAGAAAATTAGATGATTATTTATCAAATGGAAATCATATTACCATATTTGCTCCAACTAATGATGTCATAAAAAATCAATTAAAGTATCATGAAAGAGAGTATTTAATGGGAGAATGTGGTGGAGGTTTAGATGACTTGGATTTGTGGACTAAATATCACTTACATAATGATAGAGTTTTATACTCCGATTCATTTGAAAATGGAAATACAAATGGTTTGAAATTATTCTATTGATTTTTTTTTTTTATAAGAAAAAATAATTTTTATATTAATTTTCCTTTTCATATAGTACCTACGATACAAGGGGAACCGATAAACGTTGAAAAAGACGAACAAGGTAACATGCGTGTTGCTGGTGGAAATGTAACTTTTAAAGATTTGTTGGCTGAAAATGGTACTAATTATTTAAATTTTAAACTTTAACTTTCTTTAACGTTATTATTATTAACATACTTTTTACTTTCATAATAGGTGTCATTCACGTTATTACTAATGTTGCAATACCAAAAGCTCTTCATTTCACAACACACAAGTATCTTTGTGGTTTGAAAGCTACAAAATTTGTAGCTTCAATTATAAAACATGGATTACAACATTATATAGAAGGTTCAAATGCATCATATACAATATTAGCGCCAAGAGATGATTCTTTAGATGAAAGTTTAACATTGAGATATCATATTTTAGAAGGGAAATATTTGCCTTCAGATTTAAAAGATGAAATGCTTGTTAAGTCTGAACTTAAAACTGAAGAATTAAGAAATCATAGACAAAGAGCTATTGTAAATTTAGTTCAAAAATGGGATAATAATGATAATGAAAGTATTCAGAGAACTGAAATTCAATTCAATGGGATTGGTGTGGTTGGTGAACCTGTTGAAATCGGAAATGATATTATTTATATATTATCAAATACAATGACACCACCTCAACCTATTATAAAAATTCTCAGTAATGATAAACAATTGGCTTCAATGGGCACTTATATTATTATTAATAATATTGTACAAAAGGTTAGATCAGCTAAAGGTATTACAATGATCGCACCGTCTTCGGAAGCGTTTTCACAATTAGGATTAATTAATGCATATTTCTTACTTCATGAAGCAAAAGTTGATTTAAATTCCGTATTATTGCATCATATAATTAATGAAACAATATATAGTGAAGATATAACAGATGAAAAAACATATTATACAATGGGTGGCGATCCGGTTAAAGTTTATAAGAAAGACAATGATATATTTGTTAGTAATGCAAATTATACATCAAAAGTTAGTAAAAAAGATGTATTAACTTCAACAGGAGTATTACATGTACTTGACAAAGTTATATTACCACCAACGTTACATATAACATTGGGTAAACTACTCAAAGGAATTAATGCTCAAACATTTTTAGGTATTGTTAAAGCGGCCAACTTAACCGACTTAGTACAAGATCCGTTAGAACCATATACAATATTAGCACCAACAGAAGGTGCATTTGAAAAAATTAATGTGACTAAGTTATTAGCAGATCCTGAGTTAGCAAGTAGATGGGCAAGATTACATATAATACCAAAAAAATTGGATGAATTGAAGAATGGCGACGAAGTACCTACATTATTATCAAATGACGCTATATTAGTTATTAAAAAAGAGTTAGGAGGATCCTATTATAATATCGAAGTAAAAGGTTATTGGAGTTTTAAAGAAAAAGCTAAATTGTTAAGTAGCGGTAGAACTTGGAATGGTGGTGCTGTTTATGAAATTGATAAGGTATTATTACCCGAACATGTTCAACAAATTGGTAGAACGTTTTCAGATATCATTATTGGTTTTGTATTATTCGGTTTTCTTGCTATGAGTGGTATTTATAGTTGGCACTTCTGGAATATTTGGAAAAGGGAAAGTCAAGGCTATCGAGTAATCGAATCATAATTTTATTACTATTGAGATGCATAAAAATGTAAAATTATGAACACTACGTCTTGCGTTTGCATCAAATGTTAATAGGTTATTGACTTTGGAATTTTTGACATTGAAACATTTCATTTTGATATTTAAATAATCACGTATTCATCTACACTTTTTATATTAAAACATTAAATAATAATAAATTTATATTTTGAAATTATAACATCTTAAATTTTTTTTATCGTATCGACTTACTTTTTTTTTTGGTAAATTTTATTTATTTTATTCATTTTTTATTATTTTTATTTTTTGTTGTTTTTTTTATTAAATTATATTCCGTTACAATAAAATCCTAATCAATATTATTATTAAAGTGTCTTTGTGAATAAGCAAATACTAACTTATTGCAATAAATAAAAAATGTTCGTTAACTAATAATCCTGTTTTTTTTATTAAAGGAAATTTCCTAATTCCTGATTCCTAATCAAATGGCAACCTTCTAAAAGTTCCTTCTCTCATATTTATTTGACTAGCACCAATAGCACTGGGAACTTTAATACCACAACAATCGGGAAATTCTTGACCAAAAGCATGCACATGGTTATCGTCACATTCCAAGTCTTGTTCCTTTAATTCACTAGAACTTCCTTCAAAGTATATTAAACTTCCAAACATAAAATGTTGCATTATAGGCAATTTTCCAAGTACTTCTCCTTTATACATTTTAATCATTCCTTCATTAACTTTTTTCCATTCTTTAACTCCTATAAAAAAAAAGTTAGCAAATATCAATTGAATAAAAAATAATATTTTTTAGATTCTTGCCAGATATGTCATCCAACATCGGTGAATTCCAACGAAGAGATGCTGTTTTAACCTATATTAAATAAAAGTAAAATTTTTATTTGGTTAACATTATTCCTCCTATAACTTAATTAAATAATTTAAGTTTGCTTTGTATATACCGAATTTATGAATTTTATACAGGCCAAATACATATATTCTTTAGAAAATTCGTCAACGACATCCTTATCATGAATCGACTTCGGCTTGATATATTTATGCTCTAAAATAAAATAAAAAGAAAGATAAACAAACAAGTCTTTTTTCATTTTGTTCGATAAATATATTATTACCTATTAATTGAGCTGATCCAAACATGAATGGTAAAAAGTGATAATCATCTAATCCCCAAACTCCGTGAGACCCAGCCGGTTCAAGCCAATATTTAAATTGAAGGTTTCTCATAACATCTATATATCTTTATTAAATTAGAAAATATACTCGATTTTAACAATTTTTTTTTTTTAAAAAAAAAAGTATTTATTTTAAATATAATATATTTAATACTAACTTTTGAAAGACTCTTAATACAATAGATGTATAATCATCTGGTCCAATCAAACCCAATTTTTCAAAACATAATCTATAAATATTGAAAAATGACATGAAATAATTTTATTAAATATTTTTTAAATTAAAGATATACTTACAACCAAGCTATGAAATTAGCTTCATGGCCTGTTCCATAATCTATCCTTTTTTGATCTCCCCAGCTTTCCATGAAATATCGTGAAACTTCTTTAACTGCTTCCGGAGGTAACGAAAAGATTTCATGAAGTTCTTCTGCATTCTACAAGTTGGTTAAATAACAAAATGAAATTATTGCCAATTGGAAAAACTTTAGCAAATCGATCAAAATAATATTAATTACATTAGCAATCCGACTATAGAAGACTTTGAAAGCCGGATTCCCAAATCTACTCTTTTCATTTTGTACAGGTGGTATCTCTTCACAATAGGTATTCGCTTTATTTAAAAGCTCCAGCATCTTCGACAAAGTCTATATTTATTATAATAATAAATACATAAACTATATTTAATTAAACCTTAAAAAACAAAAAAATGTTAAAACATACCGGAGAGATAAAGCATTCAGTACTTAAAGGTAATCCTTTAACTGAATTATTTAACCTATCAGTAAAACCAACAAAATCATTATATGCGTCAGATTCTCGAAATTTTTCGAGATCGTCTTTGGTGAGTATTTGCCGTTTTGGGACCATAAAAGTTAAAGTAGTAGCAGCCATTTCTATTTCACGGAAAGAAAGTAACCAGAAATATAAATGTGATAAACTGCCGTTTTTTGACTAATCATGACTCAACACATGAATTAAAGATTATTGGTCGATCAATCCTATTAAAAAAGGATGTTTATTTCGCGTTCTTTTCTTTCAAAGTTCAAACAACTTCCTTTTCGCTATTCAAATTGTTTTCACATTTCAAAAATGTCGCAAACCGGTACAAACAGTAATATTAATTGGCCCGCTTCTAAAGTACGTTCTACTTTTATTTCGTACTTTGAATCAAAAGGTCATAAATATATACCTTCCTCCTCAACCATTCCTTTTGAGGATCCTACTTTATTATTTGCTAATTCTGGAATGGCTCAATTTAAATCAATATTTTTGGCTACTGTTGATCCAAGTTCTGACTTTGGTAAACTGAAAAGAGCGACTAACAGTCAAAAATGTATTCGTGCAGGTATAAATTTCAAAATTATATCATTCGTGCAAGATTATGATTTAGATGAATTATTCAGTGTTAATTGAATCCAAATTTAATTCGTATGTACCATAGGTGGTAAACATAATGATTTAGAAGACGTTGGAAAAGATGTGTATCATCACACATTTTTTGAAATGTTGGGAAATTGGTCATTCGGTGATTATTTTAAGGTGTGAATCAATTTTTTAAGTTAAGATTTTTAATATAATATAATTATTGTTTGAATTGTTATTTCATTGAGATGATCTTTGTGTTTAAATTACAATCTTTAGAAAGAGGCTATCGTTATGGCATGGGAGCTTTTAACAGAAGTATATGGACTTCCTAAAGAACGCCTTTATGTAACTTATTTTGAGGGTGACGAAAAATTGGGATTACCTGCTGATTTAGAAGCAAAGCAATTATGGTTGGATGTTGGAGTAGAAGAAAAAATGCTGATCCGTGGAAATTCAAAAGATAATTTTTGGGGTATTAAATTTATCATATTTGTATCTTGAATTCTTGATGTTCTTAAGTTATATTTATAAAACTCCGTTAATTTGTTATTACATTGGTTGCATAGAAATGGGTGAAACAGGGCCATGTGGACCATGTTCTGAAATTCATTTTGATCGTATCGGTGATCGGGATGCTTCTCATTTGGTTAATAAAGATGATCCAAATGTACTTGAAATCTGGAATCTTGTATTTATGCAATTTAATCGCGAATCGGATGGCTCACTTCGTCCACTACCTAATAAAAATATTGATACTGGAATGGGATTAGAACGTGTCGTCTCATGTTTGCAGAGTAAACTTTCAAACTATGATACAGACCTTTTCTTGCCCGTATTTAATAAAATACAAGATTTAACTGGTGCTAGACCTTATTCTGGTAAAGTAGGGACAGATGATATAGATGGTATAGACATGGCTTATCGCGTCATTGCAGATCACGTGAGGACTTTGACTTTCGCTATTGCTGATGGTGGTGTACCAAGCAATGAGGGACGTGGTTACGTCTTAAGACGAATTTTAAGACGTGGTGCACGTTACGCTCGTAAGAAATTTAATGTACAAATTGGACATTTCTTTTCCAACTTAGTTGATACTGTTGTGAATGAAATGGTATGTATTATGAATTTTAAGCTAGATGTAAACATTATAATTAAACTTATTTATTTCAGGGAGAAGTGTTCCCTGAAATAACACAACGTGTCAATGATATCAAAGAAATTCTTGATGAAGAGGAGGAGTCATTCTCTCGAACTTTAGATCGCGGAGAAAAACTTTTTGATACATATCTCCAGAAAGCTAAGCAATCTAATGCTGAGGTACTTCCTGGATCTTATGTATGGCGATTATATGACACATATGGATTCCCTGTTGATTTGACGCGTCTAATGGCTGAGGAAAATGGGCTTAAAGTTGATGAACAAGAATTTTTAAAAGAACAAGAAAAAGCCAAAACATTAAGTCGTAACGCCCGTGCTTCCGGCGGTGACAGTCAGGAAGTTGTTGCATTAGACATGCATGACCTCGCGAAAATCGAAAAAGAGAAATTTGTGTCAATAACTGATGATTCTTTCAAATATCGTACGTATCCAAACAAAAAAATTTATTATACTTAATAATTATATATAATATTAAGATCATATTAATTTTTTCAGTAAGCGGCAATATTAACGCTACAGTTAAAGCCATTTTATATAATCACACATTCTCTCAGTCTACGAGTGACATACCTCCTGGTAAAAATTTTGGTATCCTCCTAGATCGCACAAATTTTTATTCGGAACAAGGAGGTCAACAATATGATACCGGCTCTATTACTATTGATGGACAAGCTGAATTCGTAGTTGAAAATGTGCAAATGTTTGGTGGTTATGTCTTGCATATTGGTTATCTTAAATATGGCAACTTAAACGTTAACGATGAAATAATTGCCAATTATGATGAAGTAAGGAACAAATTTAAGTCTCTCTTAATTTTATTAAGAGGTTTTTATATTTATTTTACTTTTTAGCTAAGACGATGGCCGTTGAGAAATAATCATACTGCTACACATATTCTCAACTATGCGTTACGTGAAGTTCTTGGTAACAATATAGACCAAAAAGGATCTCTTGTTTCCCCAGAAAAATTAAGATTTGATTTTTCATATAAAGTAACAATTTATTACTAATTATTTATGTCATCATTAGAGTAATCAATTAATTTTAACTTTCTTAAAATAGAAAAGTGTCACGAACAATGAGCTTGCCAAAATTGAATCAATTTCAAACGAATTTATAAAGAAAAATCAAAAAGTATATTCAAAAGATGTTCCATTACCGGTTGCCAAAGCCATACATGGCCTTCGTGCTGTGTTTGGTGAAGTTTATCCAGATCCTGTAAGGGTTGTATCTATTGGTTACGATGTTGAAGATATTGTAAAGGATGTATCAAGTCCTAAATGGGGAGAAACTTCAATAGAATTTTGTGGCGGAACGTAAGTTTAACAATCTATATACAATTTAAAATGTTATATTTAAAATCCTATATGTAAAAAGGTTTTTAAAATTTATTTTCACTTTTGATTAGACATGTAGCAAAAACTGGTGATATCAAGCACTTCACTATTCTGGAAGAATCAGGTATCGCCAAGGGAATTCGTAGAATTGTCGCTGTTACGAGCGAAGAGGCTCAACAGGTTAATTAATATTTACTTTTATTAATTCTCGCAAAAAAAGAAAAATAAAATAAAAAAAAATAAATTTTGTAGGCTCAAAGAATTTCTGAAGAATTTCAGACAAAAATTGATTCGATTTCAAAATTAAAAGGTGTAGAACTAGATAATGCGTTAAAGTCGATAACCAAAGAACTTGATGCATCAAATATATCCGCTCTTAAAAAGTCAGAATTCCGTGAGAAAATTCAAGGTCTTAAGAAAGCTTTTGCGGAGGCTGATAAAGCTCAAAAAGCTGCTCAAACAAAAGAGGTTAGTTGAATCTATAATTTATTAATACATTCAATTATTATTTTGAAAGTATTTAAGTATTTAAACTTTTCTAGGCTGTAGACGCGATAAATACATATTTTAATCAAAATCCGGATATTCCATATCTAGTCAAAAAATTGGATGCTGAAACAAAAGCTATCGCAAATGCTATCGCTCATGTTAAGACTAATTTAAAAGACAAAGCTTTATTTATTTTCTCGGTTGATGAAAGTTCTGGTAGGATAACTCATTCTTGTTGTGTAGGCAAAATTTTAACTGAAAAAGGGTTAAAAGCTAGTGAATGGGCTAAAACTGTTTCGGAAACCGTTGGGGGAAAGGTAAATTCTGGCTTTTTTTATCTTTTGATTTATTAATCTTAAATTATTAATTTAATTTTTTCTATAGTCTGGAGGTAAAGATGATTCTGCTCAAGGAAGTGGAACAAATGTTGATAAACTTGATGAAGCAATAAAGGTTGCTGAACAATTTGCCAAACTTCAAGTTGCATCATAAAACTTATTTATTAATATAATAATAATAGAGATAATTTATTATATTGTAAAAGAATTCGAACTGTAAAATAAAATATCTTGCTAATATTTTTATATGCCGGAATTTATACTATTCCGACAATGAAATCAAAATTTCAAAATTACGTAGAAATAAATCATTTGATTTAACAGCTCGTAAGTTACTATTCTAAATTTGACTTCTTGCCATCATCAGTGATGTTCAATGGACCAATTCAGCAATAAAAAATTATTTAACACAAATCTATAAAGGTCTAAACATGATTTGAAGTTTTTCCATCGGATAGACCAAACTCTCTTTGTTGAACTATATATCCACGCATAAACGAAAAAAAAAGATAAGAAATGATAAGGTTAAGAAATCTAACAAACCTTCTATAACGTGATCAAAGATGACATGTTTGCCTAACCGGGGAGTCTTAACAAGATTTAATCAATTATGACTCCATGGTAGTTAGTATTAAAAAAACGAACAAAACACAATTAAAAGATTATAGATATACCCATCTTCAGATCATAAATTGAGGTATAACCAATGGAATAAGCAACAATAAGGTTTCCGTTGTTAGATTTGTTTCAAAATAATAATTTGAGATATTGTTATTACACATAGTACATAATTTTCTTTACCTGTATTTGGTACATTTTTTCTAAGTTCGAATTCAAATATGATTATCTAAAAGTGATAATGCGATAAGCTTAAAGTTGAAAAATATCTTTCTTCCTCATAATCGGGCTCTCCATAATAAGCCAGAGAAAACTTTTGGAATTTCCATTGACAGTCTTAAAGTAGTCCGTAAAGCTCTTTAAAGTAATAAAAGAACGTTTACCGGATCTATTACTATTGATGAAGTAATTTCAAATGTGAAATTGTTTAGTATCTTTATCTTAAATATGGCAAATGTTGACGATAAAATCTAAATGATGGTACAAACTATTGATTATGATATCACTATTCTATGTGGCGAAACAGCGGAACAATATTTTTCTCAATCTGAACAAAGAAACTAGAAACTAATGCATCAAAATATATCAGCTCTTCCAAGCACACCTAATGAAGCTATGCCAGAATTAAAACGGAACCTATTTACAGAACGCGTCATTATTACAAGAAGGAACTTCGTTAACGAATACCGGAATCTCTCATTTATTTATCAATGTCTCGTATTTTTTATATAAAATATAAAATTTATCAATGTACGTATTCTATAAAGAAACAAAAGGTGGTATTCATTCTCAGATGTATATTTAGCCCAAAAAATTGGATTGAATCAAAAGATATATTTGAAAGATCTGGTAAGATTACTCAAATCTTTGTTGTGTGGGTAAAATTTCAACCAAAAAAAGAAAAAACGCTTAAAAGCTAGTTAGGGAAATGTAAATTCTGTTTGTTCTTAACTTTTTAATTTATTAATTAAGTTATTAATTCCATAGATTGACCCTCAATGGAACGTACTTGAGGAAATAAGGTTTGCTTACCAAACTTGAAGTTATTAGTCATAAAACTCATAACACATTAATATAATAATAATAATAATAGAGAGATTTATTTATTATATAATGAACTCAAAAACTAACATTCTTACAGCTCGTTAAAAGTAATTGTTATGTCAAGTATTACCACAGCTTGCAATCTAACTTTGTTGAAAGTTCTTCCGCTGGATGAACCGTGTTTCTTTAAGCCTTATTATAGTTCTCAAAATCATCACATTCTCCAATCCAAATACCTGTGGAAGTTTTTCCACTGGATGAACCCAATTTCTCTATTTCTTGGACTGTCTCCATACCTAAACGGAAAAAAAAAATTAACAAAGAAACGTAAGTTAAGAGAAGCTAATTAAAGGACACAAACCTTTTACAACGTGCCCAAAGACGACATGTTTGCCATCTAGCCAGGGAGTCTTAACAGTACAAATAAAGAATTGAGATCCATTGGTATTAGGACCAGCGTTAGCCATAGAAAGGATACCTGGTCCAGTGTGCTTCAAAGTAAAGTTTTCATCGGCAAATTTTTCACCATAGATTGACTTTCCGCCAGTACCATCTCCTTTAGTAAAATCACCCCCTTGAATCATAAATTGAGGTATAACTCGATGGAACACGCAATCGTTGAAACCATATCCCTTTGCGTGAGTACATAAGGCATAAAAATTTTCCGCTGTAGATTTTGGTTTAAGACAAATTAGAAAGAGATATTTGTTAATGCACAAAATGCGTAATTTTTTTTTACCTGTTTTTGGGACAACATCCTTCCTAAGTTCAAATATGATGTCCTAAAAAAGAATAAATGCGTTTACTAGAGTGTAAATACAAACATAGGCTTAAAGTCAAAAAAATATCTTACACCTATTTTCACCCCAGCATTCTTATTGTTTATATCCCCCTTATAAACCTTAAAGTAAACCTTTGGATTTGCCATTGTTGACAGAGTTCTAAGAGAAGTAGTTTGTACAGTTCGTATAGCATTAAAAAAAGTAGAAGTGCGTAAAAAACACACACCAACCATTACTGCGAAAAAAAACTAAAGAAAAAAAAAAAAAATACAATACTTACAAATTACTTTTTTTTTCGCTAAAAAAAAAAACGGGAGGATGATTATGGGATTTTATAGTTTCTGATTATCGAAAAAAGATTACCCGAAATTTTCCGTTTACGTTTGTGAAAAATTTTTTTTCGTGGGGCGGTCTGAGATCGTCTAGTTAAAAAAAAAAAGTTTTTTAAAAGATTTTCCCACACAAAGTAACTATATGAAAATTTGTGTTACTTTGTTAAATACAAAAAATGAAAAAAATGAAAAAAAACTTCGTGTTAAGTTCACAAGTCATGGTTGGATAAGATGAGCTATCTACATATAAATATTCATCTCTTCAGATGAACAATTACGATACTGATGATACTGATAGAAGTTTCTAGTAATTTGAAACATTGAAAATATAGAATAACATGACTTTTCCGAAATTAGCCTGTAAAATACATGTTTTACAGGATCTGCAATGTTTAAAAACTGGTACCGTAGTATATAAACTAATATTAAATAAAGATAAAAAGAACGTTAATAAAATTTGAGCTATTTAAAAGTAAACAGCCTAAATTAGTGACAAATTTTGAAAATGTGAAAAATTACAATTTGTTTTATAGCTCACAGAATAATAAATGTAATATTAACCTATTTAAGCGCTAAATATTTTTTCAGGTTGAATTATGAAAGTAGTATTTCTTTCAAATAAATAACTGTCATGAATGAGACTAATAAATTATGATTGTGGTGTAACCATGTAACGGTATTGAGATACTCCTTTTTTATTTAACTATTAAATACTTATTAAATATATAATTCTCACGACATTTTATATATACAAATAATGATAAATTATTTTACTAATAGGGATTGATCAACAATAATAACATCAAGCAGTAGTATAAATTCTATTCATAAATTCAAATAATATTTCTTCAACGCACATTGCAACCATCATAATAACCATAACCACAACACATAAATATAATTCAACCATAAAACCAAATTTCTTTTTATACCACCAATACATTAAGAAACCAATTGCATTTATAATACAACCTGTTAATAATGAACCAACTATAATTGCTATATTAAATAATTTAGGTTTATTATTATCAACTTTATGTAATGATGTTGGGGTTGGATTTTCTATTAAAGGTTTTCCTGATTTCAAATCAGGTAATGAAGACATAATAACAGTTGAAGTGGTAACAGAAGTAAGATAAATTGTTGAAGTTACTGTTGAAGTTTTTGTTAAAATTAAATTTGAACATTCTGATTTTATTAATGGTAATTGTTCAAATGATCCTATTTAAGAAATTTATAATGTAAATATAATATACTTATATATATATCTGATAATGTATATAAAATATATGTGTAAATTATTACTATACCTTTATTAATAAATAAAATTAAAAAAATAAATATAAATCCAATTTTTTTATACATAATTTCGTTTCAACTTTTTTTTAAAAAAAGAAAAAAAAGGATTTAAAAAGTTATGTCATGTTTAAATATTCCCTTTTGAATCACAAATCTTACGTATTACAAACTATTAGATCATTATTAATTAAAATCATGTGATTTATTTGATTCCACACTCCGCAGAAAATTTTTTTGTGATGTAATCAGATTTCTTTGAAACACTCCGTCTTTTTTTTTTTTTTTTTTTTTTTTTTTTTTTTTTTTTTTTTTTTTTTTTTTTTTTTTTTTTT
>QZLH01000245.1:0-44893 GCA_003833135.1 Oehlia diaphana | reverse complement strand
AGATGTGAATTTTAATAGAATTTAGATTCATAGAAAATTTTTTTATTTTATTTTTTTATATTATTTTATTTATTATTTTATATAGAATATTAATTAAAACGGTTCTAAATAAAAAAAAAATCTGACACAGCCAAGAAAAAAAAAAAAAAAAAAAAAAACAAAAAAAAAAAAAAAAAAAAAAAAAAAAAAAAATTTTTTTTTTGTATAAGTGATTTTATCAAGATAAGAAAATATTGTTGTTTCACTCTTTGATTGTGTAACTCATATCACAAAGTGTTGATGCGATTCATATGTTACATTTGATTTTTAAAGTTTAGGTTTTATTCAGTTGGGCGTAACAAAATATTTACATGCTCTATCCTAAATACAAAAAATTAAAAAAAAAATGAATTTTAATTCTTTGCTATTAAAAATTAATATTATTTGATTGTAATTTACAACCGAAATTATTTACAAAAAAAACTTTTTTTTATATCTAATGAAATGAAGAAATTTTAGCTTTAACTTTTGCTATGATGTTATTTTATATTTTGTAATATTCTATACTAAATAATCAAATCAAATATCTTTTTTTTTGCAAAGGAATTAATAACTTTTACCTTTTTATATTGCTAGAATATTTTAATTAATAATAAAAAAAAAAATAACAGGTTTAAAAATTTTTTTTCAACCCTACCATCAATTATGCAGAAACCTTACACGAAAAAAAAATGTTCATTTTTAAAAAAAAATTTCCCTCCCCCCAAAGAATGTAAATATTAAACCTGATTATGTTGATTATACTTTTGTTCAAGTAAATCCAATTTCTTCCATAAGTCTTCAGCCATTTGTAATGATTTAGGTTTAGGTTCTGAGGAATCATCGATATCCATTCCAACTGCAACGGCTTTTGGACAGTGTGTTAGAATAAATTCGCGAATTTGACTCATTCTAATGATGGCTCGGGAATAAGGAACAGGATTTGGCCAATCGTAAGGTCGAGATATCGGTTTATCTGAAACTGATGTTTCAAATAATCGCCGAATTTCAACGTTTACGTTACTTGGCCTAAGAGGTGTTTCATATTTTTGCAGTTTACACTTTTTTTTCTTTGGGATTTCTGATATAATTTTTTTTTTTAAAAAAAAATATTTAATATTTTAGTAAATCTTATAATGAGAAGATATTAAAGATAATAATTGTAAAATAAAAAGAAATACATAAAAAGAATTCTTCATAATAAAAAGGTTTTTTGTTTATTTTACCTTCAACGTCATTGAAATTACGATGAAGATGATTGTTTCCCATTTTATATTTCCCAATTTCTAAAAAAGATGTAGGCATGAATGGAGAACGTGTAGAAGGTGTCGTATGTGAAGTCCCATTTTTATATTTCTTAGTAGATTGTCCACTTGCACCGGAAGAAGAGGAAGTTGACGATGAAGGAGAAAGCCTACTGTTCAGTTGACAATCTTCTTCGCTATTAAATAAATAGACGAGGGAAAAAAAAACAGAGGGAAGAGGAAAAAAAACTGCCAAGTTAATACTTAACTATACTCGAGCCATTTTTATCTTTTCAAATAAGAAAACGCCTATAGTAACAAAATTCTTTTTAAAAAGGTACAAAATAATTAAAAGAAAAGATTTTTTTTATTAATTACCTCGGGCGAATTTCTGGAATAATTGGATCTGATACACCGGTACATAATTGACAATAGTAGTCACCATTAAACTCACCACTGTCATTAAGTTTAATCATTACGCATGCTGTATGGTACCATAAATGACAAGTATCGCATTGTATCCAACGACCATCGAAACCTAAAAATAATAAATAAATTATTAGTAAAATTTTAGTTTAAAATAACTTTTTGTTGAAATTGAAAGAATAAATACTTTTTTTTTTTTTTCTCAAAAAACAATTTGTTCAGATTTTGAAAGATTTAACTTTATACATATAGAACAACATAATAATAAAGAATATAAAGAAAAGAATAAAAAGTGAACTTACTTTCTTCCTTCTTACACTTTGCACATAGGTTATTTTTCTTTCGACTTGAATGTTTATTGAAGAAGAGGTCTTGCTCACTATTTCTTCTTGCCGTACGACCCATTTTTTCTGTCGATATTTGGATGGATGTCTAATATGGGCAACAATTGTAGGTTACCATAGTGTTACCACGGTGTTACCATCAAAAGACCTAACACAAAACGACGAAAGACTATTTATGGTCATATTAGGGACGTTTTTTTTTTCAGTTTTTTTTTTTTCGTCAGCGGGTCAATTTAGTCAAGAGTAGTCTATCAATTGGAAAATCACAAACTATCTGAAACTCGATCGTTTATCGGTTGATAATCTGTTGCGTGATATAAAAATTGCGTAACCTAAAGAGTTGCGTAACCATTTTTCAATGCGATCGAACTTAAAAAGTAAAAAACCTCTTTATAAATAGTTTTTTAATTTATAAGTAGAGTCGTCACCGACAATATGACCGATTGTACCCTTATTAAAATCCGAACTAGACTTGAAAAGGAACGATTTAATAAGAATGGCAAGAAATTTGTGATACTTAGTATTTGCTGTTTGTATTCAAATCATTCATTAAAAAAAAGCGGGAAAACATTTGAAGGAATGAAATAATGGTCTGTGCGGCTTTATATGTATAATAGGTAATATTAATATTGTTTTTTTTTTCAAAAAAACTGATCGCTTCTTTGATCAACTCATCACGTGATAAGTATATAAGGATCGGCTTGTTTCGCTTACACATATTAAAATCGAGAGAACCAATCAAATTTCTTGGAATATTATTAGGTCGCAGACAAATTTATTTGGTATTCTAAATTTAGTAACTGATTTCTCTGTGTACTGCATAATTGATTGATGCGCATAATACATATGCTCTTTTTGTTATTTATCTATTATTGGAGTTAAATTTTCCACAAGGTATTTAGAAAATAGAATGTGTTGCAAATAATAAAATCATGAAAAATACATATAAATTGCAGCAATGAATAAGCTTCTATTTGCAAAATAATTCAAATAATGTATAATCAAAATAATAATTATCATCAAACCAACCATTCTAAAGTGAATCCAGGCGGATTCATTGCACCAAATTCAATAAGTCCAGCGGGAGGATTTATAGATCCAAATACAACAATTCCTGGTGGATTTCGAGTACCAACTCATTTTAATAATGATAAACATAGGAATTCCCTAAGTCAATATCCTCCAGTTAGTACAATTTATCCCCCACTATCTGAAGATAATCGAAGGGATTCAATTTCGATTAAAAAACATAATAATCATGTAGATAACAATAATAGTATTAATAATAATTTCGTTCAATCTCCTATTAATATTCCACCTTATTCACCATATCATCCTTCGAATAATAATAATGATAGTAATGGTTATCCGTTTCCTACTGATTTCTCAACGAATAATTCCGATAGTTATCCAATTTATTTAGGAAATAATACTAGTTATCCTCCACCACAAAAACAAACATACGATCAAATAACAAATCCTGCGGATTTACAACGAAGATTTTATGGTACTTGTAAAGCATGTGGTATACCTAATTCTGATTTTGCAGAATGTTCTTCTTGTAAAAATTGGATATTACAAATGGAAACGATGATAAAAGCAAGAAAATCTTTGATAGATCAACAATTGTGCACTAAATGTAAATTTGCTATGCATGTTCATAGTCAAATTGCTGCTTGTGCCAAATGTGGATTTCCCAAATCTTGTTTAGAGGAATTAAATAAAATTGCTGTTAGGAAAGAAAATGAAAATGATAATGATAATGATAACAGTAATAATAGTACCGATAAAGAGATTGGTTTGTCTTGTGGAAATTGTAATAATCCGTTGGCGAATTATTTAAAATGTCCTACTTTTATTGAAATTGCTCAAAGAATGAGAAAAGAGAGAGAATGTTTACCTTACGAAGATCCTAATTTCGCGAAGTTATCCAAAATAATTAAGGTACTTTTTAAGTTTATATTATATGAAGTTTACAGGATGAAGCCAATTTAATAAATTTTTTTTTCGCTTATCCTTTTTCTTTTAGCATTATTCTGATCTTGCGAAACAAGAATCCTGATCTGCGAATGGAAATTTTTTTTATTTATTTGTATTATTATATTTGTATTTATTAAATATATTTCATAATTCATGTATAATTAAATATTATTTAAAATGGGCAATTATTATTATTTTTATTGTATTTCCATATTAATTGGCTTGTAGTTAGATTTGTAATTATTTCGAATACCTGATCTAGTTAAGTTTTGGTCATAGTCAGATTTGAATTGATTGTCCCATATCACTCTACGTTAGGAATATGCATTCGATAAAGATTCATTTTTTTATCTGGTAAGTTACAATATGTAAGAATCTTTTAAGAGTGACTATCGAGTAAGATCTTGAAGAATACATGTGCCCCAGATCATAAAATGGCCCAAACCAAAATAATTACTATATAAGAACGTATCTTTAGTATAGTGCTTGATACCTAAAATATTTTATTCCGACAGTATTATAAATTCGTAAAATTTGGTTTTATTATTAGTGCTGGAGGAATTATGATAGCGGGATAATATTCTTAATTACGCGTAAGAGATCCCAACTCAAATAAAATACGCTGATTATTTTAATCCCTAATAAAATTATGAAATTATCGTTAAATCTGTGAATTGTAATGTAAATTTTTTAACGTTAATCGGGGATTCCCTTATTTTGTGACATATTCCCCCCCAATCATTTGTTGCGTATTTACGTGAATCATTGTGTATAAATTAAAATGTAGTATTACATTTAATAAATTGCTTCTTTTTTACGCAGAATTAAGTTTTTCTTAAGTAAACTCCTTTCATTATTTATCACTCATTATTCATGATGAATTTAACTACGAATTTATTTTTAATTTTATTATTATTACCCTTCTTTAATGATTCATTGGTGACCGGACAGGATAAAGATAGAGGCAGTAAACAAAATGGCAATACCAGATATCTTGCTGGATTATTGACATTATTATTATCATTAATCATATGTTTTTGCTGTTGCCGACATCGTAGATATACTATTATAGGTAATAATATTATACCTGTTAGAAGTTTTCCTGTCAACACTTATACTATGGATACTAGAGCAAATGCTTCGTCTAATTTATCACAAAGCAATCAACCACATCATTTTTCACAACCTATACAACCCCCGCCTCCATACACTGTTATAAATATCACCTCAAGAAATGGTCCATCACCGGCTGAAATACGTGAAGCTGCTGAAAAATTTACAAGCGATAATCCACCAAAAGATGATTTACCATCTCTTGAACAAATTGCTAATATAAGAACACTTGGAGGTGTAAAAGCATGGCAATTCACTTCCCAAGAAAATTCTTACAGAAATAAAATAGTATCAGTTACTAATGATGGAAAAACTATTAAATTTTTAAAAAATCTTGATTGTAATATTCAGACAAATTATCCTTATTTTGTTCCTATCATTGAAGGTGATAATAATCTTAAAGATGTTAGAATATTACATTATTTTGAAATTACTATTATTGAAAATAATGATCCTTATAATACTGATATTGCTATCGGGTTAACTACAAAACCTTATCCAGAATTTAGATTACCTGGTTTAAATATATATTCTGTTGGTTATCATTCCGTTAATGGTAAAAAATATAATGATAATGATATAGGTATTGATTATGGTCCTAATTGGACAGAAGTTGGTATTACTATTGGGTGTGGTTATGATTCTAATAATGGTAATGTTTTCTTTACAAAAAATGGCCAATTTTTAGGCAATGCTTTTACTAATTTAAACCATATTTGGTTTCCAACTATTGGTGCTAAAGGTCTTTGTACTATTGAAATCAATTTTGGTAGTAATTCAGATAATGAATTTTTATATAAAGATGCTAGAGGTTATAATCCTAGTGGACTTAATGCAAATAGTATTAATCAGTAAACTTCCTTTTAAAAAAATGATGAATAATTAGTTTTTACAAATAATATTTTAAAAGTAATATAATAATATTTATTTAATTAATTTTAAAAAATATAATAGTTATTATATTAAATAAAGAAAATTAAAATATTTCTATATTATAAAGCAATTCAAATAATAAAACTCAATATTTATATTTATATTATTTAAGTAATAATTTAATTTTTTTAAAAAAATATAAATTATATTATAAAAAACAAAATACAGTTTATTTTTTATATAATCCAATACAAAAAAATTAATATACCAATATATTATTTCAATATAAATTTTATTAAAATTTTTGATTTTTACAAAAATTTTATATTCTTTTATTACTTTATCAAAATCTTTTTTAAAATCTATTTCTTTAAAAATATATAGAAAAAACTGTTACTAATAATTACAAAAAGTAGTAATTTTATATAATCCTATTTTAAAAATGTATAGTTATTTTTTTTAAATTTATCATAATATATATATATATTGAAAGTAACATTTGCAAAAATATAAGCTTAATAATATTGCAATTAAACTTTTTTTTGGTTGATTATAGTTTTTTATAGCAGAGTTTCATTTTATTATATTTAGCAATTATATATATAATTACTTTTACAAAAACTTTAAGTTTTTAAGCGATATCATTTTAATATTATTTTGATATTAAAGTATTTAAATTATAATTACTAAAAAAAGAAAATACAAGCTTATAATCTATTTAGAAAATAAAAAGATTTAAATAATTTTATAGAAGAAAATTCAATGGCAAGATTTTTGATTAGTATTACTACAATTTTTTACATTTCAGAAGAATTTTGATTTAATAGATAAAGCTATAGGCACTAATAAATTCCTTAAATATATATAAGTAAGAAGTATATGAAGATAAAAAAAATAATATAAAAGAACTTTTTAATCAGAATTGCAAATTTAATTTTCAAATGTAAATAATAAGAAAAAAAAAATTTTAGAATCTTTAGATAAAAATTATATTAAGAAATAGTAGAATTAAAAAAATAAAAAATTAATAGATAGAATATAAACAAATAGAAATATTAATTAATAATAATTTAACTTTTTAAAGTTTATTTATTATCCCTTAAATTGTATTGCGGATAAATTTGCCAAATTAGAATAAATAACATTATAAAAAATTATTTAATTTTAATTAATTTAAATTAGATATGTGGCTAATCATTAAAATTGGATGGATAAAATAGTATTAGAATTTTTATATAAACTTTTCTTGTTCAATTATTTTTTTTTTTATTTTAAATATTTATTATAACTTTTTATTTTTATTATAAAAATTTGCATTATAATAAATAATATAGTAATATTTTTATGAATATATAATTAAATGCATAATAATATTTTCATTTAAGGTTCTGTATAAAATTAAAATTCTACTTTTAAAAATTACAAATCAAATTAATAAAAGTTATTTTTTATACTAAATTCTAATTCTATTAAGCTTTTATATAGTTACAATTAATTATTAATGAAATTATTAAAGTTAAATGTATAGTTTTTTAAAATTAAATTTTGTAATTATCTTAAAATATAACTTTTGACTAAAAGGTAATTTTTGGTTTTCTAAAATACAATTAATAAATGATTGCACAATATAATTTAAACTATTTTGAAAAAAAACATTTTATTAAAATTGCTTTATTTTTTATAAAATTAGATAAGAGCTAAATTTTTAGTAAAATTGCAAGTAAATTTGCCTACAATTACTTATAGTTTAAGAAATAATAAATAGAAATTTGGTTTCTCTTAGTTTTTTTTTTTATATTAATTAGTTCTTTTTTTTATACAAAGTTTTTCTTTTAAAGGTTACTAACTTTTTGTTTTCTATTTTACTTTTATACTTATAATTTAAAGAAAAGTATATCAGACTGCTTGAATTTATCTAGATGAAAATTTAATTATATATTTAATTAATGATACTATGTATTCTTATTTATCTTATTAATAAAGCATATGCCAAATTACCAATGAATTTTTTAAAATAAAAAAAAAATAAAAAATTTTTTATATTTAAAAATTTGAAATTATTGCTACTTAGCAATTTGTTTTATTTTTTAATACAAATTAATTGTTTATATATAATCATTATAATTTTTTTTAAAAAAATTTAATATAAATATTTTTGCCTATTTTGTAAGTTTAAAATAATAAAGCTAATTTTAAATGTTAATTTTAACTATATTTAACAAATTCTATTTTTTTTTGTTTTTTGTTAAATTTAATTTTACTTAATATTAAATGATTAATAAAGAAAATTTACTTTTTGAAAATTTATATAAACATCATTTTATATATAAGTTTTTATTGAAATATATTTAAATTTTAATATTTTATTATTATTAAGAATTAATTTTATATTTACTAAAGATTAATAATTTAAAGTTAATTTAGTAAAAGTAAATTTATTATGAGATATAAAATTTGGTAAAATTTAAAAATATCTAAAAATTTACTGTAAAAATATTGGAAAATTTAAAAAATTTAATATATTATAATTATTATTTTTATTGTATTTTTAATTAAATTACATTAGATAAATTTTACTTAAAATGATTTTTATCTCTAATGAATTTTATCTTTGGTGAATTATTTATTATTAAATATTTTTTTTTTAATATATTAAATTTTTAATAGTATTATTTAAAAATTCTTTTAAATAAAAATATATTGAGTATTTTATATTTCATTAAAGTTCGCTAGTTTATTAAAATTTACCTTTTCTTTAGAAATATTTACAATAATTGTTACTAATTAATTATCTAAATATTTTCTATGAGGATTTTTAAAGTTCAAATGAGGTTGCCTTTTTATATTTTATTATTTTCAAGTTTTATTTTCATAGTTGTACTAAAAGAAGTTGGCAACATCATGTCAATTAATTATGCCCAATCAAGAAAGCCAATCTTTCGATCTTTTGATTATAAAATCATTCGATTTTTCGAAGTACAAATACTGTTGAATATTACTAAATTTGCTTTACCAATTTTCCACCTAGTAAAAATGACTTATTTCAATAAAAAATTCAAATGAGAAATAACCTATTTAATAGATTTTCCAGTAATAATTTATTTTTTAAAATATATTGTGTATATGATTCCATGAGTAATATAATACATAACTAAATAACTTTACAATTTATAAAAATAATGCTATATATTATGATATCATTGTAGTAAATCTAACGTGAAAAAAACAAGCCTATCCTAATTAATAAATAAATCTCATTTTAAAGCATTAATACCAGCGGATTTTAATTCAGGTTTACCATTGATGACTGGTAATTTAAAGAAAACACTAACAAATTCTTGTTTATTGGTTTTCCTTTCACTTGCCTTTTGTCTTTGCTTTTCTTCAATGATCTGCTTTTCTTTTGTTGCTTTAGCATAATCTTTTGAGAATAAAGCAGAACTAACGGGTTGCCAAACTTTTCTTGATTCAAGTGGACCTTGCTGAGAAAGTGGTTTTACTTGCTTTGGAACAGCTTCCAACTTTTCCATGTCAAGTAATAATCGGGACACCTAATCAATTAAGAGAGTTTAAAGTAAGATAATTTATGCGTAAATGATATGTAATTTGCTAAAACACTACTACTTACTTTAGTATCACATCTTGTTACATGTACTTGACCTCTCCAACTTCCAGTAATTTCAGCAACGACTTTATGATCATTAACATTTTTTAATTTATTAATATCATCATTCTTCGGATCATACTTGAAAATTTTTCCTTCGAAAGCAAACTTTGGTTTACCAAGCCATTTCTACAATATAAAAATTTTTTCGATCAACTTTCACGAATAAATCTTAATTATGCGAGAATGTGAATGAAATAATATTTTAATATCCCATACCTCTTCTTTATATTCGATAATCGCCTTTAACTTAGTCTTAGGACATGTAACAATACAAGATTCACCTACTGCAATATATAATGAAGCTTTTAACCATCCTTGTATCAAAGCAACCGGATGTGTTAATAAATATTCTTCATTATCTCTTTTATCTAAATTAATATAAATTCCTTTATTTTGTTCTCCTGGACCAATTTTAACAGAAGTTCCAGTAAATTTGGCATAAATTTGATCAATTCCGTAAGCTGAAACACCTTTCTCCTCACATTGATAATAAAATGCTGATACAGGAGGATGATGAGAAATTTGTTCATTTATGCAAGTTACTCGATATTTTTGGTTCCCATTTGATATTCCTGATAAATTTGATTCTCTATCATCAATAAAATTTCCTTTATTATCAAAATTTGGAGAAGTTACATCCCAATGACATGAAAATTGTTCACCAAGAATTGAGTTATATGGTTTTACCAATTTTCCTTTCTATTAAAAATCGAAGAGAGTAAAAATTTGCATCAAACGAAGAAAGAAGAAAATAAAAATATGATTAATGATGACTCACCACATATTTTAAGTCTTTGGAAAACCACCAACGAATTGATGCAAGCATTCTTTCTAATGGATCATCTGAATCTCCAATGCTAAAAGAATCAATTAGATTAAAGAAAAATTAGCATAATCATAATAATTGAGAAAAAGAAACCTAAGCAACAATTACCAAACAAAATAATCTGGTCTATCATTATAATTCCAATATTCCAAATTTCCAATAGGCTCAAGGAGCTGTGCAGGAAGTGAAATACGTCTAAAAATTTATTAAAATTAGCGTTAAGATTCTAATTAATAATGAAAAATTTCATCATCAACAAATGATACATACAAAGAAACGATATCTTTTACTCCAATAAAATTTTTTAATAAACCAGATAAAGTTTTGAATTTACTCTGATGTTCATCATGATCATTTTCCTCAAGATGAAGTGAAGTTGTTATTCTCCTATGTCTTTCAGAGATAAGATGATCAAGAGTTTTATCATTTATTTCAGTTGAATCTAGATCCATTTCTAATGTTGATAATGATGTATTCTCTGTTGAAATTGTCATAGTTTCGTCTTTAGAACTTCTTGATGAATCTTTAGACGATTCATAATCTGAAGAAACAACTGAATCCAATGTTAATGTCGAATTTGCTGCCATAAATATATTGTAGAAAAATCTGTGTTCAAATTTGAAAATTAATTAACATACAAGATAGATTATAATTTAAATATAAATGATCTTACCTAATAGATTTAAATAAATTAATTGATTAGTTTTTATTTCGAAAATGACAAAATATGCTTTTTTTTTATTTGTTAAATTTGAAAAAATCAATTTTTCAATTATTAAATAATACTTTTTGTATTTAGAAAAATATGTGTAAAGAAACAGTTAAATGCTATAATCGATTATATTTGAATTAAAAATGAATGTTAAAGGCGGTAAAGAAAAATATTTTACGAAAAAAAAAAAAAAAAATTAAAAAAATTCTAAAATTTTAATACCAAGAAAAAAATAATTTTATTGTCATTGTATATATATATAAAAAAATTTATGCGATTATTGTAATAAAATTAATTGACCATAAAAAGAAAATTTATCAAAATTTTTCTGAATAATAATTTACACAAATAAATTACCCGTTTTAAATCAAGTTTTAGACGCACAAAAAGTTCATGTAATATGTTACAAATTACTAAGTATGTAAAAGAACCTTAGTTTCACCTGTAATTAATTTATATATTTTAGAATTGGAGAGATATATAGTCAACATAGTCAACGTTAAATGGCTGATACACAAGTTTAGCTTAAAAGGTTGAAAAATAGAAACCGGGCTTAAAAGCTTTCATGGGACTCAGTTTTAATTGACAATTTTAGTTGGTCCATTAAATAATACCTGCATCAGCTAACTTGTTTCAAAGTACATTGACGACTGCATAAGTTTCGGAGAACAAATCACCTGATTCGCCCGCGGGAGAAACGTGACTTTTATAGTTATAAATTGTAATTTAATTAAAAACTAATTTTTAATCAATTTTTTAATATCTAATATTAATTATTTGCATCTTAATAAATGATCTGCAATGCCTTTTCGGGACATATTGATAGTTTCTATATTGTTTGTGAAACTAAATTTACTTGTCTTTCTTTTTTCTGCATATAATTAAAATAATTAAGTTTATAATAATTCCTTTCTACATTTACAATCTAAATAACAGATTTAAAAATATGAAAGTAAATATTATGACTATAATATTGTAAATATATATTCCTTTATTAATAAATTTTATTATATTTTTTGACCTTGCAAAGCTAATTTTTATTAATAATTTAAATATAGTAAATTTAATCTAGTCAATACCAAAAGGCATACACTTTACTATAACAATCTGAAAAGAAAAGAATTTCGTTATAAAAATCTAATATTACATTGCGATAATGTACTCTCATATACCATACATCCTCAAGCAGTTTACACAAATTTCCAGAATCCAATATATATTAATATGATTTAATCATCTTAAAATGTACTATCATCTTCAATGACACACTACTAGACTAGCTGTACAAATTCAACGAATTGGAATTGGAGCAATATCATCAACCAATATAGCCGACAATCAGAAGCTAAAGCATTGATCTTACGTGGAACTAAAAATAAAGAAACTAGAAGTTCTCCTGGATGATCTGTGCATCTTGATATCTTATTATATTCCAGTATTCAAGATTTATTTTCATGCTCAGGATGAAGCGATGTTCATTGTATAAGCATATAAAAACGTTATTTTGCTAGATACCAATATTCCATATTGCGTCAAATAAAAGCTACAATTAGAATAGAAGAAAAAGGTATTATATTAATGCTCGTAAAATTTTGACTATTAGATAAATCTAATTATAAACCTTTGTGTCTTTAGATAATATTTAATGTTGATATGTAGACCCTCATCCTTTAAAACGACCTAAAACGAAAAATATATTTATTTATGGAAATTCTATAATTAATATATAAAGTAAAGCGTACTTTATAAATTTGCGATTATAAAGCGGTTGATAAATTCCAAATATATACTTGTGAAACATACAAGTGGTATGAAAACTCGATTTAATAAAAGAATCTAGAATTAACGACGTATATGGATGAATGGAAGATTTCGCCCGTTCCTGTTTAACTGAAGAACAAGAATTGTTAGTGGTAAACTAATATTAAAATAAAGAAATAAAGAACGTTATAAAAACTTTGGGTTATTAAACAACCTAAAAGTTATGTTGATTGATGTCGGCCATGTTATTCAAAATGTTTTAATAAGTTTCTGAAAATTGGACTAGTGGAAATCCTGTAGTTGATAAATTTTATTCATAAAGGTGGTATAACGCTCGTCGTAAGATTATAGAGAAAGTAGAATATTTGGCTAAGACATGTTTTGGAACTGTCTATAAAGCATTTTGTAAAGATAAGGACCTATATTAGATGTGAAAACAATAATTGGATGACCAATGATAGAAATGTTGTTTTGAAATAGTTACATAACTCACAAGATAATTATAGACGAATTTTTAAGAGAGGTAAAGTGTCTTTTTCTCCAAATTTTAATTTTATTAGCATTTTAAGCGTTCTAACGTAAAATTTTTTCAGGTTGAATTGCTATTGCGAATATAATGAGAGTATCAGAGTGAATCGCTGCTATGGTATTATCAAAAATCCAGAAATAAATGAATATATTCTGATAATGGATTGTGGGATAAATGGTAGTTTAAGACAGTATCTAAATAAGAGGTTTATTTTACTTAAGTAGACGTGGCCTTACATAGTATCCATAAACATGCGATTTTATTTTGGAAATATGGATAGTTGATTTTAATCAAATGACTTATGTTACCTGATTTGGGATTATATCGACTAATGAATGCTCAAGAACGGAACCATTGGGTGTTTATTTATGAGTTATGAGGAGAGAGATTATTTATAAGGAAAATGCTGAGCCCTGTATACAAGTTAAATAAGCAGATAATATTAATAAGGATTTGCCTGCACTTCTATATACTACATATACTCAAAGCAGTTTATACAAGTAGACTTTTAGATTTTACAGATCTTCCAGAATTCCAATTTAATCAATTTAAATATTGATTTTGAGGGTATTTACATTAATATTGTTTAAATCTTAATTAGTTATTAATTAATTTATATAAAATAACAGATATTAAAAGAAGTCAAAAAAATTTTCATTTCGTTTTATATTAATAAAATTTATTTGTATAATTTTCATATAAAAAAAGATTATAAAGAGAACCATCAAATTGTGCAAATGATTAATTTTACTGTTACAATATCAGTACTTTAGTTGACCTTATTTCGAATTATCTTATCATCAAATACTAATAAATCAGAAATTAGCTGCATAAATCCAAAGCAACATGTTTTTCTTTCACAAACAGCAGAGTTCAATATTAATCTGCATGAAAACGAATTGGGACAACATTATCGACCCAAGATTTAAAAAATATTTCCTTTCGCCGATACACAATATTCAGAACTAAAGCAATGATCTACGTGGAAGCATAGCAGACTGGAATTAACAGGAACTTAAAATAAAGAATCATTCTGATCTGTGCATCTTGATCTCTTATTATATTACAATTTCCAAGATGATCTTCGTACATTCTCCCAGACCATCAATTTTATTTTGCTGACAAGCATTTGGAAGACGAGCATACCATAATTACCATATCAATATTCCATACTGCATCAAGCAAAAGTTAAAACGAACCAAAGTCAATTGGAATAGAATTGAGCCAAGAAAAAGGCGTCAACATAATATGGTCGTAACCTTGGCTATCAGATAAATTATATTGAAATTCTATACTTTTATACTCTTATAATTCAAAGATTGTGTATAAGAGAACTTTTTTGTATAAAAATTGAGTTGATTCTGTTAAAACAAAAAAGTAAGTGGATTATACCATAGCACCTAATTATATATTATTGGATGATTAAACTAAATAATAGTCTCGTACATCCTATAAAAGATTTAGAGAATATGGTAGTAGATCATAGAAATCTTATTCAACCATTGGATTTAACATTGCAGAGTGTAACAAATGACAGTATATTGTATTTTTAAATTTTTTATTGATGTAAATATTAATATGTAGATAAAGGAATTATTAGAAGAGTCAAGTAACAAGCTAAAACGGCATATATGATCAAAATTGTTCTTTAAAATTTCAGTCAATTGGATCATAGAATTATACCAAAAACTTGAAAAGATTTAATGATACAAGATATTGGGAATAGTAATATTAAATCTTTAGGAATATGATTAAAACGAAATAAATAAAATATATAAATAATAAAGTTTTGAAATGTGTATAAATTAATCCGAATCACATATAACTGCAAAATTATAGCTGGCTATTATAGTCCATTAGTCCATATGCCCAAATGTTTCATCAAAATAATCATCACTGATCATATTTCTAGAATGTCGAAATTAAATTACAAATAACTAGACAAGTAAAGCAAGTAAAGTTATTTTATACTTTAAACTCGTCGCAAAAGAAACAATTCATATGTTGACATGTAATTATGTTTGACATGTAATTATAAATAAAAGCATGGTTTAGAATCAAGGTGGCTGTGCATTGCAATAATTTAGAAAGCCACGGGGGCTGCTCATATTTTGTGAATACGTATAGTAACGTTGAAGATTGTAATAACCGTTGACGGGACATATTGCTCTTTCGCCACGACAATCTTTAAGTACATATTATATAACATGAAACTTGAATGATATGTTTGACGTTACTAATGAAAAACGTATTTTCAAAGAGAAAAAAAAAGCTTTCCAAAACATGAAATTAAAAACAATATTAAATAATATTTATAAAAAATTTGTATTTCAATTTTTAGTTTCATTAATATTATTTAGCAATTATAATGGTACTTCTGCAAAAAGAGAAGATAATGGAGGATCTCGATGGGTATTTTGGACATATGGAGCGAACGCAGAACGACAATGTGCAAATTTATGTATTCTTTTTATATTAATTTTAATTTTATCCTTAATTATTTGTTGCGGTTGGAGTATTTGGCATTATAGTAATAAAACGAAATCAGGTGAAGGTGAAAGTAGAGACGAGTCAACTCGTGTTTCAATGTTAATTGAAGAAGAAGCTAAAAATTTTACAAGAAATAATCCACCTGTAGAAGAATTACCACCTTCACAACATATTGCTGAGATGCAAAGTTTTGGAGGAGCAAGAGCATGGAAATGGAATGATAAATCAGATCAAAAAGTTTCAATTCATGGGGAAGGAGAAACTATTGAATTTTTAGATAATATGGATACCAGTATACAAACCAATTATCCTTGTTTTATACCCGTTTTTGAAGGAGGTGAAGGAGTTATTGTAGAAGGTGAACAAATTAAATATTCTGAAACGATGTTTGTACAACCTCAAAAAAAACCACATAGAAAATTACATTATTACGAAATGACAATAATAAAAAATACGGATCCTTACAACACTAATATTGCTATTGGTTTAGCCACCAAACCTTACCCTTATTTTAGATTACCTGGTTTAAATTTATATTCTGTTGGTTATCATTCTATAAACGGTCAAAAATTTAATAACGATAGTATTGGTATTAAATACGGACCTGATTGGACAGAAGTTGAGGACACTGTTGGCTGCGGGTATTATTCTGATAGTGGGGATGTTTTCTTCACTAAGAATGGAAAATTTTTGGGTAACGCTTTTACCGACATAAAGCATATTTGGTTTCCTACAATTGGCGCTAGTAGTCCTTGTACAGTCGAAATTAATTTTGGAGATAATCCTGATAATGAATTTAAATACAAAGAAGCCATAGGTTATGGTCCTGGTGGGCCCATTCTATTAAGTAAGAGAAGAAGTTTAAAAAGTCGTGGTAGTATTAAAGGTTCGCCCAGTGAAAGCAAGACATAAATGGGAGATCAGCAATGGGTCATGTGACATTTTTCGATATCTTAATAAAATTACTTTATTCAATAGAAATTGTAATATACTGCAAATACATATAAAATAATAATATAAAAATAAATTTACATTTATGATATTTATATTGTATATTTATAACATTTATTAATATAATTTTACTTACCTAATACATATGGGTTTTCCTTAATTTTTTAATTTTTTTTGTTTTATTTTAAATTTTATTGGGTTAAAAAAAAAAAAATCTGATTTGCTGATTTCTTTTTTTTTTTTCATTATTTCTTATTTTTTCTAACTTCATCCATAGAATCAAAACTTTCTCTTCTAGAACTACTTTTCACATGATTTAATTCCATAGGAGGAGGCGATAATTTATTATGACCAGGTGCGTAATTTGTATAATTGCCATCCAAATAATTTTGGGTATAATTAAAATCATTTTTGGGAGTAGAATAATATGTTGGAGAATTATAATATGGTGAATTATATGGCGTTGCAACGGGAGGAGGATAATATGGTGAAGTAGTAGAATCTGAATTATAACTATTGGTATCATTTTCATCGGCTTCAATTTTATTTTTTATTTTATCAGTCCTATTTCTTTTCCTTATTCTGTAGCATCTCCAAATTCCGCATCCAATAATAAATAAAATAATTGTTGGTACCAATACAGCTGTAAGGATACATAAATTACCACAAGAACGTTGTCCATTTCCACCGGAATAAAAAAATACCCATGAAGATGATTTTGAAGAATGATTTCCTGATGGATATGAAGTTTTATCACTTGACGAGATTTTATTTTTACTAACATCGACATCATCTCCACTACTCCCACCTTTACTTCCCCCACTTTTTCCTCCTTTTCCACCTCCTTTACTAAGTACTAGATCATTGGAAACTATTAAAAAAAAGAGAATTGATATTATAAAATATCTTTTAAACTTTCTTGCATATTTATTTAAAAAAATAATTTCCATTATATCCGATACGTTCGTCTTAAAATTCTACTATTATAAATATTTCTTAAAATCTTATAAAAATAAAAAATTTAAATTTTTTTCCCTTTTTCTTTTTTTTTTTGTTAAAAAAAGCAAAGAAAAAAAAATAGAGAAAAAGGAAAGTTAGCAATTGTAATTTACCTAGGTAATATTATAAAACTTCTATAAACTATTGTTCATTTATCATTCTGCGTGATACAATAAATTAAATATTTGATATAAATAATACAACTTACTTTGTAAATTTGGACAGATACTATAATTTTTTACAATCTTATATTTTTGTCGATTATTTACAGTATATATATATTATTTACAATATATATATATGTCTTTATTGTAATACTGTACTAGTACTAGCATTTACAATAGAATCCATCGAATTCTACCAAAGAACCCAAAGAACATATTCTGTCAATCATCTACTCCTAATTCGTACTGAAACGCAAATAGAATTTTCCTTGCTTAATTCTACAATATTAAAATTTTTTTCAATTATTCTCTTGCCTGAATCGAATATTCTAAAAATATTCTAGAATTCAAGAGTTTTTACACGGGAATCTTATAAATTGACGACGAATATTTTTATGTACAGTTTCTTTTGTAATTTTCATTGTTGACTTCATTTATAAATTGATTATTTTGTAATTATTTACCGTGAAGAGGAGTTAATTAAACGGAATGGTCCGTATTGTTTGCCTTCTTAAGATATTAATACAATATTAATCGCAATTGGATCAGCAATGGCATTGGTAATCTAGTGTTGCATGATTTGTACACGTGGCGAAATAGCCTGACTGTATTGTCAATAAAGTTTATTGTAAATTATTAATTTGGCAAGTTATTGATAATCGACTTTTATTAATTTCGGGTCAGTTAATACTATATATGTTAATATGTTTAATTACATGGTTGTGATTATGATAGTATTTGTTTATAATACAATATCAATATGATATGATTTTTATCCCCGATCTTTTAACCATTTATCAATGAATTATTGAGTAATTTATAATCACAATTAACGTTTCACTGATTGAACAATATTAATTAAATTGCGGAATTCCCGGCGGTTGGAGTCCTAAGAACCGGGTTCTCCGACAAATAATACGTGACATAATTATAATACCACAGATCAGAGTAGTAAAATATGGTCAAGTTCGTGTGGTACAATCTTTAATTCCGGATAAATCCTTTTTTAAATGCAAGAAGAAAAAAAAAAAAAATAGAGATATATATTTTTTCATCTTTTCATTTTTTTTTAAAAAAAAATTACGAATAATATTTACGATTCTTCGTGAACAAAGTGATTTTCTTTGAATTCGGAAAAACTGTCTTAATACACAATACGATTTCAACTTACATCCTTCTATTCAAGTAAAGCAAGAAATTAAAATCCCTAGATAATTTATTAGAATAGATAAGAACGTTATCAAAATTTTTTCTGGACGAAAATCATCACTTATATCGAAAAAAATTCCATTATGAACCAAAGGAAGTAAAAGACTTATTTGAAGTCCTCGCGAAAAATTGCCGAGGGAATCCATGAATCGGAGCATATAGATTACAAATATGTTCCTGGGCCCGAAAAAAAATTTAATTTTATTCATTATATATTCAAATAATAATAATATTATTATTAATATTTAAATGATTTGATTTAAATGATTTCTTTAACTTCAGCATTACATAAATTCGCCAATATTGCATTGTGCTATTTTACATCCATTTTCTTCTGCTTTATTAATACCAATAAGTAGCTTTTTCAAGTGGTTTTTCAGTATCCTCACCCTTTTCATAATTTTATGCAATATTATATTCTTTTTCAGCAACCATTATGTACTTTTTCTTTATTAGTATCAGTTCCAATTCCTTTATCATAACATCTCTATATTATTGTTCAGCTGATATTTGATATAATTCTTTATTCCTCCATTTTTGTAACAGTGACCTAAATTATATTGCGTCATTTTATTTCCTTTTTTGCTGATTTTTGAAAATAACGAAAGGCCTTTGTTTAATTTTAATTCATAAAAAACAATCTCCAAATAAATGTTGAAACAATAAACCAAAATTTATATGCTTTATTTTCATATTTTCAACAACTTTACCCAATTTAAGATAAAGTTTTTATTTTTAGGTTGTCCAATAATACTTCCATAACCATCATTATAACATTTGTCAACACAAAATTGTGCGATTAAATAGTTTTTAGTTTCTGCCATTTAAATGCTTCATCTTCATTACATTTTGATTCAATATTATAATTATGAAATAATTCAAGAAACCAAACATATTATGGTATGTTATCCGTAACTTGTTTTAATTTGAATACTTTTTGATTGATAATATACAGTAGTATTCCGATCCGTAATCCAACCAATCCGGATTGAATTCGGATATCCGCATCCTACATTTTTAGGCGGATGGGTCCGGACGGCAATCCTAAGATTTTGATTCGGATTATTTTTACATATATATATCATTCTCAATTTTCAGTTTTTCACCATTTCGAAAATTTTTTCATGAGCCATTTTAATTGAGGAAATTCATAATAATTAATTTATCAACAATTATAATAATGAAGTCATTGAAATAAATCTACTGATAGATCATTAATATATTTGAATCAGTTTAGGTACATTTATTGGTAAATATTTTTTCTTGAACTGATTCAATCTCGGTATCTGATTGAATAGATTTTTTACCAATAAACTTGCTTTCCAATGCATCATTTATAATAGATTAAGGAAACTTGAACCACGAAATAATCGAAATATATTTTCTTTTTCATCAATGATTATACAATCACTTTCAGAAGATTCAGAAAAAAATATTTAATATTTCAAAAATCAATATAATCATATCAAGTATTAAATATCATTAACCTTGATATGCTTTTAGAGCTTACAATTTTCATTACAAAAAGATTTACGGCCAGTTGAAATCTGCCATAATTATATTATCTACATGCTATATTTTCGAATTAATGTTTTCTTTAACATCAACCCAAGTCCTTTTACTCCCTTCCTCTCTCTCTTCCTTCCTCAATTACTACTTTTATTTCATATCATAATTTGCATATTTTGATTTTGTAAATGATCTGAATAATTATAAATATTCAAAATTTCGTCGTCCCCTTCCCAGCTTCTTCCCACTCTTTCAATGTAATTAAATTAATATCTTTCTTGAAAGATACCCTCATTCCAGGCTTTTGCAATAGTTCTAAAGCGCCACACAAGTCACAATTTTGTATGAAGATCTGTGGGCACATGCGCAATCTGACATATTGGTGTAACTAGCCAAGCCACTATTTTTTATTCGTCAATAAATACTCACTATGTTCACGTAATAGGTGATGAAAGCACGTGGACGCAATCAGGATAATGATGGACTGTCGAAGCAAAAATGTAAGAATATTGGCTTCAATTAGTTAATCGTAAATTTAGAATTACATAATTTAACTATAGATAAAGTAGGTACAAAACCATTGATCTGTAATTTATGTAAAATTTTGACAAGTCTAGCATATATAAGAATAGAACCAGACATATAATTCTTTCTTAATCTATAACAGATAAGGCTAAACTGATAACTGATGATACCGATTTTGGGATCTTCCCCAGTAACATGTGATTTTATTACATACGACGCAGTTTGTGGCAACTGATCTATTTAAATATTTATCACGTATTAATTAAGCTTTTCTTTTCGCGTCTATATTACCAAATACCAAGAATACAATTTTTTTTAAAAAATAAAAAGTTGGCTTATTTTCTTTACAATAGTTATAAATCTTTTAAAACAAAACTTGCAGAAAATATGAAACCTGTAGAAATAAACCTAATATCTTGGAAATCACCAAGTAAGCAATAATACCATAATACCAGTTCAACAAACTAAATTGCAACTGTTATTTTGACAGCCTAATTAATGCTACCTTCTCTTCTAGAAGAGCAAAAACTAGTCTGTATTATAAAATTGAATAAATTTTATTGTTAAATTTATATTACATTCTATTTTAATAAAATAATTACTCTAATTTAAAAGAATTTATTTTACTCTTATGAATAAATATCTATAAAATTTCATTATATTCTCAAGCAATCATCTTTAAAGTGAAGTATCTTAGGGTAAGGAAATTTAGTTTAGGCTGAAATACTCATCTTTGAAGATAACATTGACGTTGGTTTAGGCAGAAATACTTTTCTTGAAGGTAACGTAGATGTTGGAGTAATCTTAGGGTTAGGTAAAGACCTTTGGAGTTAGTGTTGACCTTAGGGTTAAGACATAATTAAATTAAAATTTAAGTATAATATAAGTGTATTTTTTATATATTTAAAATATATATTTAAATTTTAAATATTTTTAATATAACTGTTCAATTTCCATAACCACAGTCAAATCACATGAATCCCAAGCTTTTTTTGATGGTTATGTTGGGGAGTTCAATTTTGGGTATCTTACCACGTGATATATTGTAATATCTTTGTCATAATCAATTAAATTACAAACACTAATTAATTCAATATTAAAAGAGACAATTAATAAGCAAATTATCTAATTGTTATATAGTGTGAGCCAAATAATGCTTAATTCATTAAAGCTCTCAAATTTTTTTTTATTAATCAATCTGTAAAAAATATTATTCAATATACCTACCTATCAATTGTACATTAGTATTACTTATTTTTTATGTTAATATATTATTATGGACCGTTGAACTCTAAAATGTTTAAGCAGTATTAAGAAAAATTCTCGCAAATTTTTTAAAATGTTTAAGCAGTATTTAAGAAAAATTTTCATGAATTTTTCTTAAATTACATTGATTAAACGATGGCAAGATAAATTTGCATGAATTTTCTTGCCATTGTTTAAATTCTACCATTGTTTTTTTTAAGCAATCAATTAAACAATGGCTAATATTGATTATCTGATGCATTTATTTTACGTAATTATTGTAATAAAAAATGCGTAAATGACAAATATTAAAATAAAAGATCGATGTCACATGATCAGTTTGCTGATCGATCTCTTTTTTCACAATTCAAAATCTAATAGAAAAAAGATCTTTACTTACGAACCAAACTTTTGTAAGTTCGTAAGGTATTTTTTATAAAAAAAATATTTAAAAAAATGTTTCTAATAAAACGTTTCTTTTGTTTTCTATTATAGAGACACCAGATTTTTGAAATTGGACGAACTGGACTTTCGAAAGGGTACTGGTAAGTTTCAAAAAACAACTTTGAAACTTTCTTTTTTTAAACCAATTTTACAAAAATTTTTCTTTCTTTTTGTAGATTCAGTTGGTTGTAGTGTTACGATCTGGATGAATCTGTGATCCATCAATCCAGTCCATTATGATCTGGATATCCGTATAAATCCCTGGATGCAATCTGGATACGATCTGGATATCCGCAGATGCATCTGAAAATAAATGTCACGTGACTAATTTTTTTGGAAGAGATTAAATCCGGCCAGAATTAAACGATCACCATAAAAATTTCCTTTTTTTTGGAAATTTGTATAACGTCACGTGATCAGCCAAAGCTTTTTTATTGGGCCGTTAACAATCCATATCTAAACGGATTATCTGGATTCATCCAGATTATTCATTTGGACCATCCGTCACCAATCCGGATGATTCGGATGAGTTATGGATTGAATAAATCTGCAGATTGACAGATTGGCAGATTGACGGATCGTAACACTAGTTGGTTGGACTTTTTGGATGTAAGTTTTGAAGCAAAGCTTCAAACTTTGTTTTTAAAAATTTATTTTTTTTTAAAAAAAGAAATGCCTTGCTAACATTTCTTTATTTTGTAGGGTACATTCCGCCCTTGATTTCGAGCTGGGATATCAGTAAGCTTTGAAGTGTAACTTCAAAACTTTTTTTTTTTGTTCTTTTGAAGAAAATGTTTATTAATGTTTTCTTCTATCAATCAAAGTATTGGGAACTGGCCTTAAAAGCGGTAAGTTTCATATGTTCGTTATGAAACTTCCATTTTTTCTTTTTCTTTAAGAAATATTCTAACTGAATGTTTTTCTTTTATTTTGTAGGTTCAGTTCCTGAAAATTTAAAAATTCAGAAACGGTAAGTTTCATAATGTTTATTAAGATATATGTATTTTTTAATCTCGTTATTCCAGTTTTCATCATTATTTCCTTTGTGGATAATTAATACACACTACTTTGTTCTTTATTTTAGTTGAAATATCTCTAGTTGATTGTTAACATTACTCATATACAATTACAGTGAAGAGATTATCAATAAGAAAATATCATAATGCAAAGAAAATAGCTCATACTATACCTATTATACCCAAAGAGTACGCTTATTGATAAGGAAAATGTACAATGACTAGTGTGATCAATGTATTACAATAACAAAAATAGGGATCTGAAAGAAGAATACTTGGTTAATCAAAAATCTAACAACAATGATCATGCCATGTTTAAGTTAATTAATCTTCGATGACTATTGCATTTGAAAGCGCTGTTTCAAGTAAAAAGATTTTCACAAGATAGGAATACATAAGTAATAATTATTTGGTATTGTTTTTTATTGCTCTGTGTTAACAAATTTCTAGTCTTAACTAATCAATAGTTAGAGAAATTTCGTTAACCATGTGTAGAAAAATTGGAATCTGAGATTAATCTGGAGGGAAAAAATTTGTATGTAGAACTAGCATGTCATATTCTGTTATGACCCTTTATTGATCTTACATAGGAATAAATAAAAAGCGTAGTTGAGCATCAAAGAGTAAAATGTATACAAAAAATAAGGAGGTCTTAAGAACATAATTCCTGATAGTACAATACTGCAAAAAATACCTCACAACAGCATTGAGAATAAGTGGAATCCATTTTTTCATCAACGAAGTAACACTTAGCATTATTGGTTTCTATTTCTCTCAAATAATGATTTCATAACAGGATTCTCATTTCAATGAAATAAAATTATTCACAACGTGATAATCTTCATAATTTGAATTATTTACCTTTTCAGTTATTTGTAGGAGTATTTGTAATTATAATCTATTATCAAAAGAAACCAAAAAGCAAGAGCATAATTTATTTTACTCACTGTTTCCTTAGTTATTTATACCCAGTAAGTATCACTTTATTTTTTATTTTATAATATGTAAACATGTCTAGTGATGATTAACGTTATCAATCAAACGAGAAAGGTAGAAATATAGTAAACAATGAAAGAGAGCTGAGTACGACAGAAACATGTCATGTATAAAGTCCTATGTATGTTTGTATAGTGATCAATGTACGGTATGTATGGTCATTTTTACCATACTGTAAGGTGGGTGATGTATACTGTAGGGCAGTGATGTGCATTTTGTGCTTCCAATAGAATAAAATTCAGATTGGAAGCTTCCAATCCAAAGGTTTTATTAGTAAATTATGCTTCCAAATCTTCCAAAGGTGCTTCCAAGAGTGCTTCCAATCTTCCAATGACACATCACTACTGTAGAGTAATGTTTACCAGACGTTGCCCACTATACGTACATACATAAGCCTCTATACATGATACGTTTTCTATATAATCCTCTATTGTGAATTTCGTTTACTCAAACAAATCTGATTCTATTATTCGGTAATATACATCCTGTACATCAGACAGTCGTTATTGAAGATTACTAAAGATAATCATTAGAAACAAATACTTATCGTGAACAATTATTTACACTGTTTTTGGAAATACACAAAATGCTCTTTTAATTGAAAATTACTAAAGATAATGAGGTCTTATTAGGCTTTGTAACATTATAATTAGCCGACGCATTGTGCTCAAAATAACATATCACAATAATCTATAGTTTATTCTGGTTAGGATCTTGTGAATTTTTTCGTTTACTATTATTCGGTAGCACACATCCTGTATATCAGACAGTCATTATTGAAATTACTAATTAGAATGAAATATTTGTCATAAATCCCTAAAGTAAGATATTTGCACCGTTACTTTTGGAAATATATAAATATAAAACAAGATTAGTCTTATCATGTCAGGCAGTTATTTAAAATTACTAATATTGATCCACATATCCACTTTAAAACTACTATCGATTACAACCATCCAACATATAAACTATCCAACAAAATGTGCCATTTAAAATGTCTTCTCTTTGGAATTATTCTCTTGTCATCCTTTGGTTCTGCTTTTGCTGACAAATATGATCCTAAATAAGATGTTTTTGATCAAGTGATTAATACGCTTGTTTCCACGCTTATAGTTTATTTACTTAGATCTGAAGAGAAAGATTTAAAAAAATCAAAAAATGAAGAAAGACAAGAAAATATAACACTACGTAAAAGTATTAGAATTAGACGAGCTTTTGATAACTTTCTTTTTTTATTATTCTTTTTGTTCTACCAACTATAGTGTTTCATAAAAACCACGCACCCTTCTGGATTTCAACCCTATTTGGAATTACAGCTGGCATTGCTTTCATTATGAATATAAGCAATTATATCGGTTACTGCATAAAGAATTATGAATTTTATGATCATAAATGGGTTTCTACTAATAACACCTCAACTGTAATTACTGCATGTCATGTCTCTTCTGATATTTGTTCTTGTTTTACGCCCAAAATTTTTCCGTGGATACTTTTGCAGATGTTTTCATGCAGCAACGTTAATCATAGGTGCGACTTTTCTGCTTCCTACGATTATTAACGGTTTCTTATATCATTATTTTAATATAAATTTAAACAGCAATCGTTATTGTAAGTACTACTTTCATCTATATACATGCAGTAATGGGAATCTAAGGTGCGATTTTCTGACCTATTTATAATTTTCATATCCATAGTTAAAAAAATACGTATATAATATTGCTAAATGGCTCCTTCCGATAATTTTCATTTTGTCATCAATAGTCCAAATGTTAAACATGGCGCTCCTTGCTGGCAATGACTATTATTAGACGAAGTTAATATTAGCACTAAATATTATTTACCTCTCTAGAGTTATATATTATGCTGTTGAAAAAGAATTCACCGAGTCGGATAAAGCTGAAACTTTTGGCTTATTAAATACGTTCTTTTATATTCGTCATAAAATAATTTACAAATACGAATGACTTAAATTTTAGGATATATAAACTATTAAATAGAATATTATTTTTCGATATTTTATTCCCATAATATAATACCTTTTGATATGTATGTAAATTAATATCATGATTTGTTATTCATATAAATGCAATCATATTCATTAAAAACAGTGAGAAATCATTAACAGCTAAATAAGAGATTTATTTAGTATCTGAAGAAACAAGGTTTATTGATAGTGGTTAATTGATAATCTCATTTATGACGGGTCAGAATTACGGATACGTGCTTCTAATACAAATATTTATAGAGAATTTTTATTTTAAATATTTTTTATATTTTTTGATCTTTAAACAAGATGGAGAAAATTTCTTATCAAATTTAAAAAGAATATCTGATATTATAAAATGAAAAATATACTATAAAAATTTTGTGACGAAAAAAAATGTAATACCAAAGTTAGCTTTGAGCCAAAATTTTCAATAATTATGCAAATATATCGTTCTTGACCAATATGCAGGTAGATCTTGACTTGCATAATATATTTTAAAGTAAGGTGGGTCAAGAAAATAGCACCTGACTGGTCAAGAAGAATACATTTGCAATAATTATAGTATTTACCCCAGTAACGCCATCAAAAAAAGCTTGGGTATGTGATTTTGAGCATGTGATTTTGTTACATATGGCGCAGTTGTGGCAACTGATCTATTTAAGCTATTATTTAACTTTCTTTTCGTGTCTACATTACCAAATACCAAGAATACAATTTTTTTTTAAAAAATAAAAGTTGGCTTATTTTCTTTACAATATCTATAAAATCTTTTAAAACAAAACTCGCAGAAAATATGAAACCTGTAGAAATACCAAGTAAGCAATAATACCAGTCCAACAAACTAAATTGCAACTGTTATTTTGACAGCCTAATTAATGCAACTTTCTCTTCTAAAAGAGCAAAACTAATCTCTATTATAAAGTAGTAAGAAAAGTCATATAGTCCTATTAATAAATTAAATGAAGACATTGAACATTATCAAATAAGTGAACCATACCATTAACATGGAAGGGGCATACTAATAGCACTTATTATTCATAATAATTTATTTTAAATTAATGTATTTTAATAAATTGAAATTGAATAAATTTTATTGTCAAATTAATATTACATTCTATTTTAATAAAATAATTATTCAATTTAAAGAATTTGTTTTACTCTTATGGATTAACATCTATAAAATTTCATTATATTCTCAAGCAATTATCTTTGGAATGGAGTATCTTAGGATAAGAAAAGTTAGTTTAGGCCAAAATACTTATCTTTGAAAATAACATAGACATTGGAGTTTCTTAGGGTTAGGTAAGGAAGGTTAGTTTAGGCTGAAACTTTTGCCTTTAGAGTTAGTTATGGTTAAGTAAATAGCAATAACTGCTTTCTATAGCCACACTTAACTACAGTCAAATTACATGAATCATGTGCCTGAGCTTTTTTTGATGGTTACGTTAGGGAAGTTATTTACCAATCATATACCGATCATCTGCTAATTTGACTTTGAAGCTTCGGACGAAGCCACAGATGTTCAAGCGAAACTTAAAACTTTTATAATATATTATTTAGGTATTTAAGAATCTGTAGCTAAAATAAACCTGGATAATTTTTGATAACCCAGAAGTTATTGTTAAATAAATACTTGCAATTATTTAAGGTTAATAAGTCTAATTTTTGGTATAGCTTTTATGAACTATTTTAAGGGTTAATTCATTTATATTAAATAAAGAATATTTATATTTATATTTTTATTTTCGGTCATAGTATTATTAGCAGATTCTTATTGATCATTATGTCAATTATAGTTAATATTAGCACGTAATTTAGCCATTTTTAATATTTGAGTAAACTACATAATTAATATAAATATTATTAATTTAGTATCAGTTAATTTAATATAATTATGGTATATAAATTTACCTTTAATCTATTTCTATTTTTTATATGAAAGAATCCTATACTACTCCATAATCACTCTACTGATGCTGCATTAACACAAATGCCAAATATGTGCATCGCGACAGTTTCAATTTCTGAATAAGCATCACGAACCTAATACCAATATTTGTAAATATTACCTTTAAATTGAGCAACAGATGCTTCATCAAAAGGATATTTAATTCTTGTGAAAAATCATCAAATTTTGTAAGAATAGATTCAGGATTATGACCAGTCCAAGTTTTATAATAGTAAATTAGCCATTTTTCCATGTGTAAATAACTAATTTTTGATTTTGAGGATGTTAAAAAATATTTCATTTTGTATGTAGAGTGAAGTAACCAGAATAGTATGAGAATTGGTTGCTCCTACATCTCCCATCTTTTCTGTAATTGTAATAGAATTTCATCAGCCATATCATCATCTGGAAATTCTTTCCAAAATTGATATAAATAAGCAAAACAATGCAAGACTTCATATAATCTTGCTTTATCGGTTTGCAAGATATTAAGGACATGACAATAAGGATCTAAAAGAAATTCTAAAGTTGTTAACAATTCCCAAAAAGTGTCATCCATAATTATAGAATAAATTTCTCGTGATATTGCTAATGGTTCAGTTGCCTGACATCATTTTGAAGAAGTAAATAGCTCAAATTTTGCGGCTAAAGACTATAAATAAAAAATTATTTAATATAAATAATATATATTATATTACTAGTAAGAATTTATTAAAAAAGAAAATTTCTTACACGCAAAGCTTCCTTAGTTGAAATTAAACTTTAACAGCAATTAAGATAACTGTTCCATCTGGTATCTTCAGGAATTGTAGGCTGAATGTATTTTCCATATATTTCCTTTTGAATGTTTCAAAGTTGACCTATAACATCAGGAAATTTTTTTAGGCATAATTTAGTGTAATTTTTCAGAGGTGGTGTAAAATTTTGAAATATTACACTAAAAACGTAATATTACAGAAGTTTACACTTTTAAATTTAAATAATTATAGTAATTTAATAATATCTCACTATCTACTGATCCAATCAAGACGATCTATAGCTCATTGGAATCAGCTCATCAAGACGAATCGAATGGTAGTAAAATTGCATCTTTATGTTCGATAGATGACGTTCTATTAATGTAAAACTTTATTGCATACTATAAAACGTTCTATTAAACATAGAGATGCGACTTTACTACTATTGTGACACCCACCGTCCACAAGATAGAAAATTTACCTTATGTTGCCACTGACGTAGTGCTAAGTTCTTAAAATAACATTGCTTGGTTAGAACAAAAATTAAACAAAAATTAAAATTTCTTACTAAAATTTCAATTTGCGATAGTTTCCCCATATTTTATTTATTAACCAATAAAAATTATTGTGGCACGTTTTACTTATAAGAAAATGGCAAAAAGAATGTATTAAGATTTGTTGACGAATTTAGTTATTTTATTACCTTTTATTTAAAAACAAAACTGAATTGAACTGAACTGTGGAAATCTTATTGAAAACTACTCCTTTTTATAACAATTTAAGAAAACTATTTCTACTATTTACTATCTTTTCTATATTATCATGTGACTATCTCGTGATTAAACTAAATTAAACTATAAATAAAATTATTCTAAAAATAAATAATTATAAATAATATTGTGTAACTATATTCTATTATTTCTTTTAATTATTCCAGTTAAATATTATTCCTTCAGTTAAATCTTTACCCATCGGTTAATTATTTATCCGTTGATTAATTTTTGGTTATTACACCATTCGATTCGTCTTGATGAGCTGATTCCAATGAGCTATAGATCGTCTTGATTGGATCAGTAGATAGTGAGATATTATTAAATTACTATAATTATTTAAATTTAAAAGCGTAAACTTCTGTAATATTACGTTTTTAGTGTAATATTTTGAAATTTTACACCACCTTCAAAAGGTTACACTAAATTACGTCTAAAAAAATTTTCTGATAAAAATATTTGTGATTTGCATTTTTAAAATAAGCTGCTAACTTTAGTGCTTGATTCAATATTAATTTAAAATCTGGTAATACCTTAAAGATATCTCCAATACACAAATTTATCTGAACAAGGTAAAAAAACAATATTACGATATTGAATTTGAAGTCTTTTTCTAAAATTTTAATTTAATAAAATTAGTAAAATATAGTAAAGCATTTAAAAGTATCTATTAATTAAATAATTATTTACGTATCGTGCAGTATTGTAAGCAGATGCACTATCCGTAACAATAGCTAAAAGTGTTATTTTCATCTTGTTTATTTCAGATATCATTCCTTCAATTTTAGACATAACTTCAGTAGTTATTGCATGCTCACAATTTATATCTTTAGCTTGCCATGCAAAAGGTTGTCTATCAGATGTTACGAGCACAGTTCCTATCAATTCTTGTTTATAAACGTTTGTCTAACCATCAAAAGACATTGTAACTTCTATCTGATCTAATTTCAATTTTTCTAATATTGTTTTATCAAGCTCTTCAACTGCATCACCCAAAATTTTATTAGATAAAGTTTTTCAATCTGGTAATTTGATTTCTGGATTAAGAAATTTAAATAATTCAATAACTTCTGAATTATTTACCCAATTCAACAGAAATTCATAAGAAATAGTAACTCATAATATCAGATGATAGAATTTTTGATTTTCTGCAGTTGAAAGAGGCCAGCAAATCTATTTATCTAAAGGTCCATGATTTGACTATTAGGATGGAAGGGAAGATAAAGAAGAGCGGGATAAAACTGAATCTCTTCATAATAATAATTGTTGATTAGGCAAATCATTCATATTTACTTCTGCCATTAAATTACTCTTTTTCATGCCAAGGGTAAATACTTTACTTTTTTTTCATTATCATACACATCATGAAAGTTTCTACAATTTTTAAAATGAGTAATTAACCTTTCAGTTTTATCTATAATTGTTTTTAGTTCTGAATTATTTTCGCTAAGCTTTGTAAAGCATGCTTTACAATAACATAAATTGTTATTTTCACTCTTTTTATTTGTTTTAACGATATAATTTTTCAAGCTTTGAACCATTATGAAAGTTAAAAAAAGATGTAAATCATGATTATCATTATATATAAAATAATACGCATTACCATAAATAGTATGATACATGAGATATGATAAATAAATATATGCATTCTTATTATTTATTACTTTGCGTTTTACGTCTTTATTTTGATTCAAATAAAAAATCATTAAATTTTCTTTTACGCATAGATAAAAAATCTGTTCAATCTGGTATGTACTCTTAAAAGTCAAAATACTTTGTTCAAATAAACAATCTCAAATTCCATCCCATCTGTTACTAAAAAAAAATGAAAAAACTGTTCAGTATTATTTTTTAATTTAATATTAAAAAAAGTATTTTTTCACACCCAAATGGCCCATCCAACCTATTACAATTTACCTTCAAACATCCACATTTATCGTAGAATCTGAAAGCTAGCATAATATTAAACAATAATTAATGCAATTTCTTTAATAAATATTAAAGAAATATATAAGTAATATAACTTTGCACTCCATCATTCGTATTTATCTTAGAATTATACAGTATGTTATCTCACGTTCTTAAAAAAGAAAAAGAAATGATATTAATATAATTTCTTTAATAATTATTAAAAAAATAAAACCTAACTCAAAAATTACCTTCAGTTACAACTTATGAAATATATTAATAATGTATTTTGAACAATTATAATAATTATATTTTTTTATTTCTTATTTAAACCTTTTAAATCAGCAAAGATAATTAATTTATTATGTTAAACAGATAGTACAAAAATAAACATATTGGTGGGTTTATTTCATTACCTATAATTATTGAATTTTGTTATATGAATAAAAATAAATATTGCAAAGTAAAAAAAAAATTTAAATTTGTCGCAATTTTATTTCTGCTCAGAATTAACATAATTCGACTGAACTTAATTCTGGCTGAAACTTTATAATATTATTTGCGATGAAAAAAATGAACACAAAAAAAATATGTATTTCGTAAAATATAAGTTGCGTCGTGCTGTGATTTTTTGATAATATTAATGGGCTAAGTGTAAATGAAAAATTGATCATCTAATTGCAAAATTAGTTCATATAAACAAAACATGATGACATAATATATATATAATTTAAGAATCATGTGTAAATTTGTATCACACTTTATTCAAAAAAAAATTTTTCTAATTTCAAAATAACAAAATGGAAGAAGATAGCACTTATCCAACAAGTCATTTTATTAAACTTTATGATAAAAAAAGAACTTTTTATTACAAAATCATAAAAGAGGGAACATATCCTCTTACTAATCAACTTCATTACATTAGAAATTCAAAACATCCAATTTCTCACAATTATATTGTTAAAACTCAATATGGAAAAGCAAACCATATTGTAAAATATTCAATTAATTATGTGAAAGAAAAACCTTTATTTAAAGTCAACTTTGGAGCAAATTTTGTGAAAGAAGTATATTCTTTAGAATCTTCAACAAAAGCTGCCTGCAAATACTATCAGGTATATTTGATAAATTTTTTTATTATCAAATGTTAAATGTAAATGCTAAAACAAATAATTAGGAGTTCAAAGAAGCTACTAATAAAGGAAAAATATCTGGTCCTCTACTTTTTAGTCTCAAGTTACTTAGTGTTGAGTGAGTGTGTAAGTCAGTGTCATTAAAAATCCAACCTTTTAGTGAACTTGGTAATATCACAAGACGCTGAAAGATGCTATGCTTATCACAATGTATTTTGGATATTGTTGAAGAAGAACTGAAAAGGAAAACATGTTCCATTCAACTGATCAAATAAAATTTAAGCAAGTAAAATTTGAATCTTATAATGATTTATATGATATTAATTTTGGGCAGTTAAATATAATAGAAGAAATAAAAAGAATTGAGGCAGTAGTTAAATCTTTAGACAGAAATCATATTTTAAGAGAGGCATATCGATCTTTAGTGTGAATTGAACATAATATACTACATGAAGAGGCAGTATCAACTACACGACAATAAATCAATATAAAAAATGAGAAAAAATATTCCATTAACTCTTGTTAATTTATTACAACCAACTATTTTTGAGCCAATTACAGAAGAGCCTCATATTACTGATAATGCAGTTATTACAAATATGTTAGAATCAATTGGTAAAGGAGGACAACAGCATATTACAAATATTCTCAATTACATTGTGCCATTATATATAAAATGAGAAATCTTAATTCCTGAGACATCAACTTTATACATTAGAATTTCAGATGATGGATGCAATGTTAGTCATAAAATTAAACATGTTATGGTAACAATAATATTATTAAATGACCTTAATGGTTTACAAAAACCAGATAACAATTATATATTAGTCTTATATCCAGGAGCTGAATCATATGAATCTCTTAAAAATACCCTAACTCCTTTAATTTCTGACTTGTCCATATTAAAAGAAAAAGGATTTGATCAAATAGGAAGTAATCACTGGCTGGTTGAACTATTTTTTAGTTTAGACTGAAAATTTCTATCAATATGTCTAGAAATAAAAGCCGCTAACGCTCAACATTTCTGTCTATGATGTGATTGTAATAAAGATAAAATTAATACTACAACAAAAATAATAAGTAAGTCAATGAATAAGATTAGAGATAATTATAATCAAATTGATGGTCATATTAAAAATTTACTATTTTACATGATATCTTTACAAAATTAGGTATGCGACGAATTACATATTTTTTTATGATGAATAACAGACAGATTATGGGAATTGATGCTTTCTGATCTTTGTCATGAAACAACAGATGAAGAAATTTGGAAAGAAAAAATATTATTAGAAATGCAGAGACTTAAGATAACATTTCAATTTTGGCATGAAAAAAATAGTAACAATTTATCATATACTTCTCTTATGGGATCAGACAAGTTAAAAATCCTGAAAGAATTTAATCTTATTGCCATTTTTCAGTTAACAGAAAGAGCTATACAACTCCAAGAATTATAGAATCAATTTAATGAACTGTATCTCTTGATGCAAAACAAACAAACTACAGGTGAAACTTTTTGTTATAAGGCTCAAACTTGGCTAAATGCATTTTTAGCTCCTTCTAAAAGTCATCCTAACAGGAGTAATTTTGTTAGAGGAATGTATCAAATTCAAGATGTAACTCCCTATATTCATATATTAGTTAATCATGTAGCAGAGTTTATTGAAATTCATCATCGTGTTTAGTAGTGAAGAAGAAAAACCACATGCAAGTGTGCCTTTATTTTTGAAACACATTAAAAGATGAGGGACATGAGAATTCATGAAAATCTGCAATCGTAAAAATGTTAGAACATAAAAATCAGCAATTATCACAGGTCTAAATATGAAAAATCAGGCATCAATCAGTCACCAATCAGACAACAATCAGGCAGTTTACTAACTTTTGATCCAGTAATCAGAAAAAGATGAAATATAGTTCATTGGAATCATCTCACCAAGATGAATCTAATGGTAGTAAAATCATATTTCTAGAATTAATACTTGATGAGATATTAAGTAAAATGTAAAAATAAAAAAATACTATTTATATTTTATTTAATATCTCATCAAGTATTAATCCTAGAAATATGATTTTACTACCATTAGATTCGTCTTGCTGAGACGATTCCAATGAACTATATTTCATCCTTTTCTGTTCACTGGATCAAAAGTTAGCAAACTGCCTGATTGGTAATAGTATTTGGTGAAAATGCCAATCAGTCACCTAATCAGCTACTTGATTGGTGCCCGATTGGTAACTGATTGATGCCTGATTTTTCACTTTTTGACCTGTGTATATTTTACGTTAAACGAAGTACCAAATTTTTTTAAAAAATTAAAAAAATATAAAATAATTTAGTCTAATAATTAATTTCATAGTTTTTTTTATTTAAATAAAGAGAACTAAGAAGATCACAATAATAACTGACATATATTTACAAGATGATGATTTTTTTATTCATTTGTATATACAAAATTGATTTATTTCTATAAAAAAAAATCTATATTTGACATTGATCCAAAAAAAAAATGAAATTAGATAGATCTCACTTCAAACTTATGATTTTCTTTGTCTTTACCACCTGTCATTTGCCATTTTACAGTCATTTTCCCATTAGCTGATAATTTCATTTTCACATGTCAAACAAGTAAAAATCGCCAAAAAATTGAATAGCTGATTTTTGGCTATTTTTGTCTGATTTTTAGCTTTATTTGTCCGATTTTTGGCAATTTTATGGCATGAAAAGCAAACAATCGGACATTCTGATAAAAAAATTGGAATATCAATTCTTAAATTGCATATATAAATCGGCAAAAATCAGACTGCCAATTTTTAGTTATATTTGTCCGATTTGTGGCTTTTTACAGTGAGACGCCGAACCTATAAAAAAGAAAGAAAAAGAACGGTTAATAACCATTCATATTAAGAAAAAATAAAAAAAAACTCCAAAGAATTCATACTTACAAATCTTTGGAGTTTCTATACTTCGGAAGCCCACCCGAAAGTTGAACCTAAAAAAAAAGAAAAGAACGGTTAGTAACCATTCATAATATTAAAAAAAAAAGAAATAGAACCAAGATTCGTACTTACTTATGAATCTTGGTTTTTTCTATTCTTCAGAATTCAAAAGCAACCCGAACCTAAAAAAGAAGAAAGAACGGTTATTAATAACCGTTCATAATAATATTACAGTAAAAAAAAAAAATAAAATAAATCAAGATTTGTAGTAGTTACTTATGAATCTTGGTTTTTTCGGTTATTCGGAAATCGGAAGTTACCTGAACCTAAAAAAAATAAAGAACAGTTATTAATAACCGTTCGTAATAATATTAAAAAAAAAACTAAGGTTTGTAACCTTAGTTCTCCTTTTTCTGACCTTCGGAAGTCCACCTGATCCTATAAAAAAAAGAAGGAGCGGTTAGTAAACCATTCCATAATAACAAAAAAGAAAATAAAAAAAAACAAAGATTCTTACGAATCTTGGTTTCCTGTTCGCTGAAAATCTACCGAATCTATAAAAATAAGAAAGGAACGGTTAGTAACCGTTCTATAATATTAATAAAACTAAGATTCGTAATATAGAATATTTACGAAACTTAGTTTTTTCCCATTCTTCAGAAACTTACCCAGACGCCGAACCTATAAAAAAAAAGAACGGTTATTAGTAACCGTTCATTAATAAAATAAAAAAAAAATAAAAAAAATAAAAGTTTTGTTGTACTTACAAAACTTTGGGTTTTCGTTCTTTGAAAGCCCACTGGACCTAAAAAAATAAAGAAAAGAACGGTTATTAGTAACTGTTCATTAATAAAATAAATAAAAAAATAAATAAAATAAAAGTTTCGTACTTGTACTTACGAAACTTTGGTTTTCATTCTTTAGAAGCCCACTGGACCTAAAAATAAAGAAAAGAACGGTTATTAGTAACCGTTCATTAATATTAAAAAAATGAAAAAAAAGACCAAGATTCGTACTTATTTAGTATGAATCTTGGTTTTTCGTTGTTCTTCAGAACTCAAAAGTCTACCCGAAACCTATTAAATAAAAGAAAAAGAACGGTTAGTAACCGTTTGTTAATATTTCAAAAAAAAAATAAAAATAAAGAACTAAGATTCATAGTTATGAATCTTGGTTTCTCCAATCTTTGGAAGCCTACCCAAATTCTATAGTTCAACCAGCGCTGGTATTCTATAAAAAAAACAATGAAAAGAAACGTTAATTCGTTTCTTAAATTTAAAAATAAAAAACAAAATTAAAAATAAAAATATAAAATATATATAAGTTTCAAAACGAAACTTACATTACTTTCAAGAAAAAGAAGCGGAAAGGGGGAAGGGAAGGACGAAGGGAAAGGGAAGGACGAAGGGAAAGGGAAGGACGAAGGGAAAGGGAAGGATGAAAGGGAAGGGAAGGGATGATAGGGAAGGGACAAAGTGGAAGAAGGGAAAGGGAGTTTAAAAAAGATGATCCTTTTTTTCATCTTTTTTAAACTTTTGATACGCGTAATGCGTGATATTCAATTAGCTGCGGATTCTGCAATTTCACAGATTACTGCAGAATTTTTTTAATAAATCTGCAGAAACCTGTAAAATTGCAAAATTTCGCAAATTTTATAAAAAAAACTTCTGCGGTAATCTATAAAATTGCAAAATTCGCAGAACTTTGCAGAAATGCGTAAAAAAGTGTAAAAAAAAATGCGGAGAACTGTGAATTTTGCAGTTCTTCACAGATCTGCACCCTAAAAAATTTCCCGATGACTGCATTTATAGAAATCAAAAAAAAAAATTTTTTTCAAAATAAAAATTGGCCTCAGAACATTTAGGTCACCAAAAATGCAATAAGTGGGTTGGGCTTATTTGGCAGGGTCTACTTTATTAGAGTGTTTCTTACATCAGAAAATTTTTTAGGGTGCAGAACTGTGAAGAACTGCAAAATTCGCATTTCTGCGAAATTTTGCGAATTTTGCAATTTTACAGATTACTGCAAAAATTTTTTATAAAATTTGCAAAATTGCAAAATTTACAGTTAACATCACACATTACACATTATGTGCATCAAAAGTTTAAAAAGATGAAAAAGGATTATCTTTTTTAAATTTCCCTTTCCCTTCCACTTTGTCCCTCCTCTATCATCCTTTCCCTTCTTTTTCATCCTTTCCTTCCCCTTCGTCCTTTCCTTTCCCTTTCATTCTTCCCTTTTCGCTTCTTTTCTTAAAAGTAATATAAGTTTTGTTTTGAAATTTACATATATTTTATATTTTTTTTTAATTTTATTTTTTTATTTTTAAATTTAAAAAATGAATTAATGTTTCTTTTCATTTTTTTTGTAGAATGCTGGCGTTGATTAGTATACTAAGGCTTTCAAAGATCAAAGAAACTAAAATTCGTAAATATATTATGAAACTTGGTTCTTTATTTTTATTTTTTTGTAATATTAATAAATGGTTACTAACTGTTTTTTTTCTTTTATTTTTTAGGTTTTGGGCAGACTTCTGAGTTCTAAAGAATAATGAAAAACCAAGATTCGTAAGTAAGTACAAATCTTAGTCTTTTTTTTCATTTTTTTTTAATATTAATGAATGATTACTAATAACCATTCTTTTCTTTATTTTTTTTAGGTCCGTGGGTTTTCAAAGAACAAAAATTCAAAAATAAAGATTTGTAAGTACGAATCCAAAGAACGTTAGTAAATAGTTCCTAATAAAAAATAAAAAAATTATTTTGTGATATTTATCACAAAACTCACCATTTAAACTGAAATTTCAAAGTTATACTTCAATACTTACATATTATCAAACCCAAAATCCAGATCGATCAGACTCCTAAAATCAATGAATTGTAATCTACAAAAAAAAGAAAGAAACGTTAGAACATTTCTTAAAAAAAATTAATAAAAAATATTAAATTTCACAACAAAAATATTCAAAACTTACTTAAGAGTCAAGTATCCCACTCGAACCTACAAAAAAATAGAAAAAGTGAAAAAAATGTTAAAAAATATTTTTAATAATAAAAAACAAAATAAAACATGGTAAATTTCGTTATGAAACTTACTATTTTTACTTTCCAATAATATCCTGACTTGGAGATCTATAAAAAAAGAAAAGTAAAAGAAACATTAAGACATTTTTTAATTAAAAAAAACAAAAAAAATGTTTTATTAAACAAAACTTACATTTTTCTATTTCAGAATCCTGGAACACTTGAACCTACAAAAAAGTAAAAGAAACGTTAGAATGTTTCTTAATTAAAAAAAAATAAAAAAATATTAAGTTTCGTTAAAATGAAACTTATATTTTTTCATTTTAGAATCAAGGAAAGCCATTAATGAATATTTATGCTAAAACTTGGAGTTTTTCTGGACCTACAAAAAAAAGTAAAAGAAATGTTAGAACGTTTTTTAATTAAAAAAAAAGTTAAAAATATGTTTTGTTAAACAAAACTTATACTTTCTGTTTTAGGAATCTTGGAGTACTAGAACCACTGGAACTTACAAAAATAAGTAAAAAAAATGGTAAAAAATGTTTCTTAATTAAAAAAAAAGTTAAAAATATGTTTTGTTAAACAAAACTTATACTTTCTGTTTTAGGAATCTTGGAGTACCAGAACCACTGGAACTTACAAATATAAGTAAAAAAAATGGTAAAAAACGTTTCTTAATTAAAAAAATATAAATAATATTTTGTTAAAATAAAACTTACATTTTCTGTTTCAAAAATCCTGAAGCACTGGAACCTACAAAAAAAAGTAAAAGAAACATTAGAGAATGTTTTTTAATTAAAAAAAATAAAAATATAAGAAGTTTCATTAAATGAAACTTATATTTTACCGTTTCAGAATCCTGGAGTACTGAACCTATAAAAATAAAGTAAAAGAAATGTTAAAACATTTTTTAATAAAGAAAAAAATAAAAAAAAAATAATTTCGTAAGATACGAAACTTACCTGACTACTCCAAATATCTTTAAGAATTTATTGATATGAGGGAAGGGTAAGAGAGAAGGGCGAGAAGAAGGGAAGGAGAAATGAGAGGAAGGGTGATGGAAAAATGGTGAGAAAAAGAGAAAAGGAATATAGAGCAAAATAAACTTAAACTTTTTAAATTCTAAAAAAAAACTATGGCTACAGCTGCAATAGTTTATTTTTAGTTAGTTAAAAAATAAACTGTGACTGTAGCTGTAATTTAATCAAGTTTATGTCATGTGATACAAGTAATATAAAATTTTTATATAAACGGGATTTTTTTCCAAAATAATTTTTTTTTTTTATTATAATTTTTTTGATAAATGTATATATATACATCTATTTAGCCATTACTGCTCCCTTTGCCTGTTTATAGTGACAAAAAGAGGGAGTCTTCAGTAGTAAAATTTAGTATTAAATTAAACAACACATTATAACACATCTTGTTGATACATTTAAGGTTGCTTGTCTAAATCTCTTCAAAATCCTACGATTAGTTTCGTCAAAATTTTACTATAGATTTATTATAGTTTTGGCAGAGTTTTGGCAGTTTCGCCTTTCTCCAGAGTTTTGCCAGTTTTTTAATATAACTTTAATATAGTTTCGGCAGAATTTCACTTTTCGGCAAAACACCATCTTGCCTAAACCCTTAGATTTCGGCAAGCAACCTTAAATACATTGTTAATATTAACAATGTGAATTTAAAGTTAAATATAAATATTGTAAATTTAAATTTTGACAATTTTAATGTAATCAAGTGTAATTTTATATTATCCAGTGTAATTGTAATATTTTTTTTGTGTTTTTTGGTGCAATTCCACATTTTCTATCATAATATTACATTTTTTAGTATAATACAAAATTTTCTAAAAAATATAATAATTGTTGTACTTTTTAGTGCAATGCTACATTGACTAGAGTAAATGTGATATTTTTAGTGCAATACTACATAATTTTGTATATCTTTACAGGAACTTAACATTTTTAATCAATATAGAATTGATATCATTAAATTTATCTTAATGGTATCATTTTGATATCATTTTGATATCATTTCAATATCGATATTAAATTAATATCAAAATGATATCAAAATGATAATTAAAATGATATTGAAATGATATCTTTAAATTAAACTTAAATATGTTTTTTTGGTGTCATTTCTATTATCATTTTAATATCATTTCAATATTAATTTAATATCAATATGATATTAAAATGATAATACTTTATTTTGATATCACATCGATATTAAATCGATATTGAAATAATATTGAAATGATATAAAAATGATATCGCTTGAAAATTTAAAGTTTCTGTAAAGATGCTACATTTTTCAGTATAATTTAATGTAATGTGAAATTTTCCAAAAAATGCAATAATTGTAATACTTTTTAGTGTAATTTGGTGAAATGCTACATTTTCCAGTGTAATGCTATATTATTGAACATTTTTCAAAAAAAAATGTAATATTTTAACATTTTGATAAAAATGAAACATTTGACCAAAAAAATGTAAAATTTGCTGAAATATGCAACATTTAACAAAAAAAATATAGAATTTTCATAAAAAATGTACCATTTGCCAGAAAATCAGAATATTTGACAAAAAAAAAAAGGAAAATTTGATTTTAATTGATAATGTTATAACAATATTATAAAATATTGTTACAATAATATCACATTGAAGATAAAATATGGCATTTCATAAAAATGCACCATTTGCAAGAAAATTGGAACATTTAATAAAAAAAAAGAAAAATTTGATTTTAATTGACAATATTATAACAATGTTATGAAATGTTGTTACAATGATATTACATTGGTGGAAAAATGCAGAATTTTCATAAAAATGTACCATTTGACAATATTTGACAAAAAAAAGCAAAATTTAACAATGTTATAACAATGTTATGAAATGCTACATTTGAGGTATAATATAGCATTTTCCAAATTTTCATAAAATTTGCTAAATTAGATAATGTTGTAATAACACTATTCCAAAAAATTGCTCAGTATAATGCAACATTTACCACAATTTCCCACCATTTTCCAGAAAAATGCAGAATTTGCATTTTTTGAAATTTGGACAATGGTGACCCTTTGACCTGTGTAATGTTCTTTCACTTTCTTTTTGTATGTTCAAGATCAGAGCCTTAAAATTGAGTGATATATAAAGTAAAGGAACTGGAATTGTTTTTTGGTTTAAGAATGTTATCAACATTCTTTTATTAAAAAATTCAAGACTGAAATCCCAAAATCCTGAAACTCTAGAACTGGGTGAGTACTGTGATGAAGATGGAAGTAGGAGAGAAGGAAAGGTGCCTTTTTTAATTCAAGAATGTTTACTAACATTCATTGTTTTTTTATATAGATCTGAATCATCTCCAGAGAAGTTTCAGTTTTGGTTTCAATCTCAGAAATTGAAAACAGCTTTAGGAGATAAAAAATGATGAGACTTTACTTTGAATCAATGTCAATTTCCAGTATGTGTTGCATTCTCAATAATTATATGTTGCCTTGCTTCTCATGAGTAACTGTCAGTATATCAACATATTAAGATCTTTATAGATAATGGTGAGAACTGCAAGATAAGAAACATTGTATACTGTAAAATATTTCATTTTATAAATAGAATTCACATTTGAAAATAACATTTTGTATATATAACAATTTTCATATATAATATTTTATATATAACATTCATACACAATTCACTTTTATATTAAAATACTAAGCCTATTTCTAAAGTATAGCAAGTTTTATCCCCGGCGCAGCGCGACGGGTTACAGCTAGTTTATACAGTAAATAAAATAATTTAAAATAAAAAAAAAAAATTTTTTTTTCTTAACGTTAATTCTGCAGATCTGCCCATATGACAAATACACGAAAAAAAATAACTTACTCTAAAGAAAAAATGTAATTAGCGAGATGCCACAAATGAAATAAAGAATGTAATTTCATTAAATAAATGAGGTTTCATTAAATAGAGAGAAGGTTGTTAAATAAGTTAAATAAATATAATAAAATTAATAAAGAAGCCATTAAATAAATTAAAATAAATAGAGGTTTCGTTCAGTTAAAGAAATTAAATAAAGTTCATTTACAGCAAAATTCAAAATATGCAAAACACTCGACAATTTTACTGCCGGGAACTTGCCGGGTTCGCGGGTTGGCGCCAAATCAAAAATAAATAAAACATGTGAAAATTACATAAAAATTTTTCCTTATACCGCCAACCCGCGAACCCGGCAAGTTTCCGGCAGTTTCGCATATTTTGAATTTTGCTGTAACAGAAACTGAAATTGTTAAATGTAGTTTTATTAACGTAATACAATTAACCGAAATTAGTAGATTTTCCGATTAGACTTTTGATTCATTTTACTGTGCCCGCATGCGAAAAACAATATAAGTTTTACTAAAAAAAAAAAATTGTTTTAAATTTTAACCATTAATTTTAAAATTTGAGAATAAGTAAATTTTATGCAATATTAAAAAAAAATCTAAATTCAATAGTACTGGTTTAATTGAGTTATTTAACTTATAACATTCTTGTTATTTACTAAAAACTTTTTGAAAAACTAAAAAAAAATATAAAGGCCAAAATTAAAATTTGAGCGTAAGCTGTTTCGTAAAAATTAAAAGTTATTATTTAAAGATTTTCTAATTTTTGAGTATAGAGGTTTCGCACTGTAGCTTATTTTGATTTTACTGCCTATCATTACATACGTGGGAAATGAGATGAAAATCAGACAAGACTACCTCAATCGCGCGCAATGATGGCTGGTTCATCGCAGTCAGAATTATTTTATTTGGTGGTTTAATGATATCGTAAGCATAATTCGAGCTTTGTCTATGGTGCAAAAAATTATAATCTACAAGCGAATCAACTTGATTAGAACCAATAACACTGATCAAGTTCTCTACTAAAATGTATCCCTGATTCTCCGCCTCCACTAATGCTTTCATGGTTTTGAGTAAATCACTACCTGTCCAAAGTGGTTGATTGGGCCTATCTGAATATTTCACTTTCTTAGGATAGAGACCACGTACCAACTTCGAATATTCTGATTCGTAAACTGAAAATTCACTATCTATAAACCAGTTTATTATGCATAAAATTTTTTAAATTTAACATATCCTTTAAAAAGAAAATAGAATCTGACATGTACCTTTAAGCTTTCCATTGGAAATTTTGTATTCTTTAACATACTTATCAATAATTAGCATGCGTGTACCCGTTATTTTGCGGACATGATCAAATTTGCCTTCAAGTTCTTTGCATCCTTTTTTAAATAACAAATACCGTCATGTGAGCCCTCTACATATAAATAGATGAGTTCAGTAAAAACATACCATTTTTAGGAAGAACATGCTTTTCAAAATATTCTTCGGCTTCTTCCTTACTCAAATCTCCAACA